>JAVSCE010005336.1:0-49090 GCA_032199065.1 Smutsia gigantea | reverse complement strand
TAGTAAATGCTCAACAAATGCTAGCTACTATTTGTATTATTTAAGTGTCAGGAAAAAATTTTTGATGCCCTTCTATGGCCTTGAATGCTCTTTATTAATGCACATAGGAACTGTGTTTTTTGCTCTTTTGTGCTCCCTCTTGAACCTGGCATAGCCTAAAATAAAGCAGACATTTCATAAATATTTGGTAGACATTTATAATTTCTCAATGCTCTATCATTAGTATTTTTAGAAATTGGTCATTCTATTGCTTTTTATATAAAGGTTCATAATTCAGAAAATGAACTAACATCTGTTTTTGTTTCTTTTTAATTTTGCTCTACAGTGATTTGTATTCATTAAAAAATAGAAGTTACTGTAGATGAAAGTATGACTAACCTGCCCAGAGTCCCCCACTGATGCCTACCTGATAACAAGGAACACAGTTTTCATCAATGAAGGTTTGCATTCATAAATTTAAAAATGTGAAATTTCAAGTATTTATGTGATGAGTATTCCTGGGATCAATCCAAGTAAAAAAAAAAATTCTTTTCTGGCAAATGTGTGATTGTTTTATGTGCTATCACTTTTTTTTTTACTGAAGAATCATTGATAGACAATCTTATGTTGGTTTCAAATACACAACAAAGTGGTTTAACAGTTATGCATATTATTAAATCCTCACCCCCTCTAGTGTGGTTACTATCTGTCAACATAAAAGATGTTACAGAATCACTGACTATATTCTTCATGCTGTATTACCATCCCTGTGACCAACTTATAATTATTGAGAATTTTTGGGTTCTTTTATCCCCCTCACCCTCTCTACGCATCCATGCTAGCCCCTCCCCCTTGGTAACCACTGGTCGTTTCTCAGTGTCTATGAGTCTACTATTGTTTTGTTCATCTGTTTTGCTTTGTTTTTATATTCCACAAAGAAGCAAAATCATATGGTATTTGTCTGTCTCCACTTGGCTTATTTCACTGAACATAACACCCTCTAGATCCATCCATATTGTTGCAAATGGCAATATTTCTTTTTTTTTTTGTATGGCTGAATAATATTCCAGTATGTGTGTACCACATCTTCTTTATCCTTTTAATTCATGCATGTTGTTTTCTACTATATTATATCAATGATGTTTAAGATGAACAAGAAACATCTGTGGAAATATCAAACTCAGTACAAATTTTACTTTCCATATACTGCCATTAAAGAAGGACTTTTTGTTCTTTTGCAAATAAAAAATCATGTAATTTTTTTCTATTTTAGCAATGAGACCTATTTTTCCAAGGGAAGTGTGAAATTGGTTTATTTTTATGTTGCCTTTTATATGTGGGAAGCTAAAGGGACCAAACGAACTCTTTGATTTAAGGTTCTTTTAATGTCCAGGCATTGTGGGAATATCTATCTCTTTTGAAAATAAATGTATCTGCTAAGCAGGAAGCTCAGTCGACAGGCCGAAGGGAATACAAGTTGTGAACAAGCCATCACAAGCCTGACAGAGCACAGCAACAAAAATGTAGCATTTACCTCTCTACTGCAATTGTTCTGAAAAACAAAACCTGAGTTATGTGTTCTAAGCTCCACTGTCATTTACCTCCTTTGAATGAATTCAGTATTCTATCTATGGGAGTAAATGTTTCATAGTAACTCTCAAAAAGGACAGTAAGAATAAATCCAACAAAAATTCCAATGATGCTTATAATTGGTGATTTAAAAGATAGCGTAAACATTTACAGCCAAATGAAGAAGACATTTTTCAAGGTCTGCCTGATGCCTTTCTGGAGAAATCAATATTACATAGCCCTCCGCTGCCCCACCTTGAGATGTCCACTTTATTACAAGGTCACTGGAGGAATAAGACTGTCACCATTGGGATGACATGGATAGAATTCACAGCCAGGCTGTGGTTCTGCTCTTAAATGGCATTCTCTGCCTCTCTCTTTCTAGTGTCATGGTCAGCAGCAGAATGTACTACATCGCTATTTGTCAAATGGGGCCCATGGACATGTGGCAGCAGCTGGCTTGAAATGCAGATTTCAGGTCCTGCCCAGACCTCCTGAATCAGAATCTGCATAGGATCTTCAGATAACTCACATACTATTAAAGTTTGAAAAGCATTCAACCAGAGCATCACTGTAGGTGGCAACTGATGTAGAAGAAGAGGAAACACGCCTTTTTCTCAGTAGAGTTGTTTCCACTGATTCTTTGACATGTTTCTAAACTGTACTGCTTCATCAACAAGTGCATGAAGACAAAGACGCCATAAGCCTCACTACATAACTCTGCTTTCAGTACCTCAGAATAGAAACTTGCTCTCTTTATATCACAATACACCTTTTTTCCTCCCTGAAATGCACACCCATTGGAATGGCGTAGGCCAGTTTTCTTGTTAATAAAAGGAATTCACTACATTTCATGATGCATCTCCTCTAGCAAGTTTAAGTCCGCTAATTTTCAAGCTTCATTTTGCCCCAAATGTAACCCCAGCACAAGCATCCCTATTACTGAGGTGTTTTCAAGAGCGCATGATTCTAGAGAATCAGAAAATGCTGTTGTACCTCCTCAACTCAAAAGACCATGTGAGACTACAGTGACTTTTGCTGCATTTTTAGAAGGAGGGGTGTGGTAAATTGGGTGGAGTAGAAAGAAAACTCTCTGAGAGTTCATTGAATCCAATTGGATTTTAAAATAATAAGACCATAGGAAGCAGGGGTGTCAGAAGTAGGAGTTTTTTTAATGTTTCAAAAGTGGAAATGGTAGTATGACTGTGAAAGAGAAAGACCAAGGTCAAAAAGGAAGCCAATTTTGTAAACAGAGAAATGAAAAGAAGAAAGGGGAAGAAGACAATATGGAAGAATGGAATTTATATTGGGAAGGAAGAAATAAATACCAGAGGAATGCAGGTCATGAGAGGAGGCCATCATGGGTGGCTGGGAACCATAGCAGGATAAAGACGGGAATGTAGAGACAGGGAGACCAAAAGACAAAGGAGCAAGTCCGTGATGCCTGTAAACTGAATGGCCACATGCCACCCTTCTCTCAAAAGCGACCCCTCCCATCCAGTCCTACCTGGCCGGAAGGATGGTGGTCACCACTTGAGAGCTTGAGGGTTGGGGGGAGTAAAGTTGGGGGAAACAGAGGGATCCTCATGGCAAGTTTCCGACAAGAATGAGGAGGAACCTTCCCCCTGTGTGGAAAAAAAGGGAGGCTGTCATTTTTGTGGCATTGAAGTTGATTTCTGGTCCTCTGTTGTTTAAAATTATTTGGCTGGGAGCTCTCTTGGAGTACCTTTTAGAATGGAGATTTAAGACCTCCAACTCCTTTATCTACTCCAATACTTCCTACCACAAATGAAAATAGAATTGGCCACTGAATTCTTCTCGGTTCTTCCCTATCCTTTGTTGGGATTAGACTTTAAATAGGATTGCAACTATTGCCTTTGAGATATTCTCCACAAAATCCCACTACTGTCAAGAAACCTGAGAAAAGATTGTATTGAATTACTGACAGCAGTTGAACAATGCAGCCCAACAAATCTGGGCTTACTGGCTATACTTTACTCTCTCAAAGAAAGATAACTCGTTTTCAATACACAAAGTTAATTTGTTAGCTCTCTACATAAGTCATTCATTCAAAAAATATGTATTGAGCACCAACGATGTGCCAGGCACTTTTCTTAGGTGCCTAGACTCAAGAGCATCAATGAACAAAGTAGTCAAAGTCCCTGCTCTCATGGAGCTTACATTCTAATGGGGAGGGGCCAACACTGAAAACACATTTAAGAAAGAAGCAAATGATCAATGAGAGAAGGTGATAAATACTACGAAAAAGTGAAAGGAGTGGAGACACTAGGGATGGCAGAGTAGTGGTGGGGGGTTGCAAATTTAAGTGAAGTGGTCATGGAAGGCCTCTTTGAGAAGTCAGACTTGAGCAAAGACTTGGAAGACGGTAGGGAGTTGCCCAAGTAGACACTCCAGAGATGAGCATTCTGTGCTGAGGAATAGTCCAGGCAACAGTCCAAAGTGGGATTGGCCTGGCTTGTGGGGGCACAGCAGGGAGCAAAGGATGGCCTGAGCAGAGAGTAGGTCCACTGGGAAGTAGAGAGGATGCAACAGAGTGGGGTCAGATCATGTCAGACATTACAGATTTATTCTGAGAGAGAGAGGAGCCATGGGAGTATCTTGAACAGAGAAGTGATCTGATTTATGTTCTAAAAGGATAACTCTGACTACCGTGCTGGGAACACATTGTGAGTGGGCACACATGGAAGCAGGAAGACCAGATAGGAGGCTATTTAGAAATCCAGGTGGGAGATGGTGGTGGCTTTGGCTAGGGTGATGGTGCTGCACTTGGCATCTTAATAATTATAAAGTTGTCCTTAAGTGACCAAAAGACTTGGATGCTTTCGAGATATATAAGAAGATAAATGGCCAATACCACATAAAAAGGTGCTCTACATCATTAGTCATCAAGGAAATGCAAATAAAAACCACAGTAACATACAACTTGTCATATCAACTAGAATTGCTCACATGAGAGTAACTGACAGCACCAAATGTTGGTGAGGTTGTGGAGCAACTAGAACTCTCATGTGCTGCCAGTGATAGTATATAATGTACAATTCCATACTTTGGCAGTGGCGTGCCAAGGTTGGGGAGAGGGTGGTGGCAGTGGTCTGCCTCAGGTCAGGCAGCTAGGGGGTACAATGCCTGTGGAGAATTTAAAAACAATAACAAAACTAAATCAACTAAAAAAAAAAGAAAAGGTGTCTTGTTTTATAATATTTTGCAAGTCCTAGGGTATTTTTGATTTCATGTAAAACAAAGACCCAATAATAAATTTAATAATTTCAACAGTTCATTATGTATTTTCCAAAACCTCAGAGCTACTTAAAAAAAATTATAAAGTTCAAAGAAAAAGGGAAGAAATCCTTTTCAACCACACCTAGAAGACAGAATATTTTCTAGTCTTTATATGTCACCAAAAACTTGTATATGCTGCTGGCTACTATCTCAGACATGATTTTCCACTTGCTAGCATAATTAGCTAGGGCAAAAATATATTTTGATGCCAAACTGGCTAACCATGCTGTACTTTTCCCTGTTGTATGAAGTTGTTTGTGAGTGTGTGTGAATGGGTGTTGTGTGTATATCGTGGTCACACGGGGCATGTAGTGGAAAAGTCATCCAAACTATCAGAAACATCATGAACTGTTTACTATTCTACACAAACATTAGCAAAAGTTAAAAGCACTTCTAATGATAAAACTTTGAAATACAGAACTCTTTCAAATATGAAAATATTATTTGAGCCTTGGTTTCAGCTACAAATTCAAAGACCTCCTTGTCAAAGTTTATCCTCAGCAAGTGATTATAACAAACGCAAAAGACTTGCGTCAAATTGCTCTTTGTTGAGAGCAGATTATAAGGAGGACTCCGCGTGGTAGATTTACTATATTAATTTAGCCTTAGGCATGATACATGGAAAACAGAGAATGTGACTCTTGTTCCTAGAAACTGCTTTCCTCTTTTGAACTGAAACTTCCTTCGGCATTTCTTTCAGCCCAGTGGTCACCATTTTCCCCTTCTGCAATGACCTTTCTCTACTCTCCACATACCACTTCATCAAATATCTCAAAGCACTAGCACATTTCCTCTTTGGATATTCTACAGGTAAATATTTCTCTCAGTCTGATGTGGCCATGGTTCAATATTGAAGGCCATAGTAAAACTAGATAGTGGTTTCCTGAGATCAGTTAAATTTTTACATTATTTGCTTTAATAACTGTTTAGGGTGTGTGTGTTAGACTATTTTCATTATTCTAGTTACACCAAAGCAGGGCTTTAAAACAAACTAGAGGTACAGTGGGAATAAATATGTAATTAGTACTGGCAAATTCATATCAATCATGCATAACAACAGGCACACAGAGTAGAAGTAAACTCAAAGGTATTGTGGGTCATCCATGGCTGTGGGGATTTTTTTGTTTGTGGTAGGCAGGAGGATGAAAGTCAGTGGGATGGCAGTCCATCTCATTCTATTTCTGAGGTTAGACTAAGTGCTTGCTGGGAGGACTCTGAACCCCTTCAACACATACTGTATGCTAGCAGGTGATGATCTCTTTGGATCCCCTCTCCTCTATCCAATACATTCATCCCCATATTCCCACATTTTCTCATTGTTAGGAAAGGAAAATAAGGACAAAGGGAGAGGAAAGAGAGTGAAAGGGGTAGAGAAAAGGGGGAGGGATTAATGGCTTTCATGTGAATCTCAGTTCCAGTTTTGTCTAAATCTCAACATCAGCTGCCTTACAGGGGCCAACAGAGAACCGAAAGCCATGAAGGAGTCTGGGGAATGCCATGCCTCCTCTTCTCAGCTCTTGAGATTTGTTTACAAGCTGTATCCCTGTAATCATACAATATAACTTTTAAAGAGAAGTAACATTTTTTAAATAAGAACAATTTCCAACTTTTATATAACAGTGTGATGGTTTTATAATGTACCAACTTGGTGAGGCTGAACTACATTTCCCAGAGTTCCCTTTCTGTAGTTTTCCAGTTAGAGTGGGTTACAAGGGAGACTCTTTCAGGAGTTGGAGTGCTGATGAGGGACCCACATGTACACATAACTCATATACATTGTTGCTGATCTGTTGACTTGTCTTGTTGAGGTAAAGCAGCAGCTGGGGTTTTAATTTCTGTCCCTTCTCTTAGGTCTTCCTTTAGTTCTAACTTCTGGGAAAGGATGTATGTGTGTGTTCAGCTCTGTGACAAAGAGTCTCAGCTTCTGCATTTTATTCTAGTCGCCAAGCCTGCTGGTGATCTTCCCCTCCAGGCTGCCTGCCTGCCGGGGTCCAGCATTAGATGGAGAGTCAGTCTTGCAGAGACTGCATAGCCAGCCTCCACACTGGCAAGAGCCAATTTCCTGTAATACAGTTTCCTACTGGTTCTGTTTCTCTAGTTGAGCCCTGACTGCTACAGGTGTTAGCTAATTCAAACATTTTAGAACCGCTATGTGAGGATTTTTCTATTTCTGGTAATGGCTGGTTGGGTTATTAGACCATCCTTCCTAAACTAATCAAACAACTAAAAATGCTGGATTTGATATTAAAACTATCTTCTTTTAAGAACCTGGGAACCACAAAATTTAAAGAATGACCAGGACTGAATAGCAGGGACATCAAATGTAGACAGGTGATAAGCAAGGAAGCTGCTTTTGTGCTGAGGAGCTTTTGCTAATGTTGGAGATTTTTAATTCATCTCTTGACTGCCATGTAGGGTGAGGCCAAAACTCAGAGCCTATAGCTTACTCAGAAGGAGGATCTCACAAGAAACCTTCCCTATGTTAAGCCAGGCATACAAATCAGATTTGAAAAATAAACCAAGTAGAAGTTCTAGAATTAAGTAAAATTAAAAACTCAGTGGGTGAGTAGATTCACTAAATAAAGAATTAGTGAATCAGAAAAAGAGTCAGAAAAAAAATTGCCCCCCCAGGGTAGCAGAGAGAGACAAAAAGAGTTAAGAGACAGAAAGATGAAGAAGATGGAATAAGGTCCATTTTATTTTATATGTAAATAATGTGATGAAAGGAAAATTTCAGAAAATGTGATGGAAGCCATTTTTGCGAACATAATAGCTGAGTTTTACAGGACTGATGAAAGTTATCCATCCAGCCACCTCAAACACATATTTAGGCACATTAGAGGAAAACTGCATAAAACCTAAGAAAACAATATGAAATGTAACTAAAAGAGGAAAAGCACAAATTATCACCAAAAGAATTACATAAGACTAACAGTTAACTTCCCAATAACAAGAGAAGCCAGAGGACAGCTGAATTTTATTTTTAATGCACTAAAAGAAAATAACTGCTAATCTAAAATTCTATACCTAGTGAAAATATCATTCCAGAATGAGGTAAAATAAAGACATTGTCAGAAAAAAAGAAAACCAAAACCAAAACCCCAAAGAGTTTACCACCAGAAGACTGTATAAAAGTAACTTCTAAAGGATGTAGAAGATAGTGATTCCAAATGGGAAATCTGAGACATCAGAAAGAATATTCAGCAAAGAAACTTGTGAATATGTGGATAAATCTAAATGAATACTGACTGTGTAACAGAATAGTAATGTCTGGTGGGTTTAGAAATCTGTAGAATTAAAATAAATTTCAAAAATAAATCAAGAAGAGACAAATGGAGTCAAACTGTTCTAATATTCTAGTATTGCCCAAGAGGAGAGTAAATGTGTATAAGTTTTACATTCAAGAAAATAATGAAGAACTATACATTTTTTTAAAAAGGTAATTGATGGTAATTAAGAAGCAATTAAATGGGAATTAATAAAAATGAAAAGGAAATTTCTTCCAAAGAAAAAACTAAAACGAACACCAGTAGGTGGGTCAACCAAGACTTGACAATGAGCAAACTACGGTTAATAGGCAGTCAGTTTGTGCTCTGAAGTCTGGCTTCTTTGAAATGGTCCAGTGGCAGGGAGAACCCACATTTCCCCATCAAATGGCAAAGGATTACAGCAGGCACAAATGTACCATGCAAGAAAGAAGCTTTTACTATAAATCCCCAAGTAGTCTCTTCCTCCCTGAACACTGGGAATGCAGGAATAACCACATTTAGGGTTCTGTCTCAGCCCAGTGGTAGATCTGTCAAGACTAACTTCACCCAGAGAGATGAGTCACCCACCCTGTTCCAAAAATGTCAGAGGGGAAATAAGGAACATCAGTCTGTATTTCCTCCCCGATGGAGGACAAAAATTGCCAGTAGCTACATGATGAAATGTTTTTTGGCTATAAATTGAAATGCCCTAAAGCTTCCTGGAATTCTCTCATGCCAATGAACTATATTAAAACAAAAAAATATGTGTTCTTAGAAGCATCAGAGACAAATTAAATATCAGAAAAAAAGTAAATTTTACATTTATCGACTGTTTTTATGAGGTTACAGGGGCAGTTCATTAAAAGTCCCCTCGAAAGATGACTCTTCTTGTAATGAGAGCCAGTAGCTGCAAAGTGAGACAAGTGGGATCAATATACATTGGAATATTCACAGCAGATTCCGAGTAACTCCTAATTAACAATGTTTCAACATGTTAAAATAAATCTCTTTGAAGTGTTCAGGCAAAAAGGCAGAAAGTCTTATAAGAACTCAATTCAGAGTTGGCCATGATCACAAAAGATGTGATTCCTCTCCACTGGCAGTTGGGTTTGTGAGTTGTTTCTAACACTTTTGTACACATAAACCTTTTCCTATTGGCTCTGGCAAACCCAGGTATGGAAATCCCAAGGTAACCAATTATGTTACTGAGTTGAAAGATTGGCTAGGGTTTATTGCATCCATCTTAGTACTCTGAAGCTATAGATTTCATAAAAAGATATACCTTGAACAAAGCTAAAAAAACATATACACTCAGGCTGAATCAAATATTTCAGTGCTAGGAAACATGTACCTGAACATTTCTCCAGAATTTAGAACTCTACTGAAAAGGAGTTGAACATTTTCTTTTAAGATTGTCTGCTTTTGTTTGAGCTTAATTAATTTCAGAGGGATTTATGTGCAGGGATGCACCATGTAATTTTATGCCAAATTGAGGGTCAAAAAATTTATCTATTGTGTAAGTTGCCTCTGGTGATCACCTACTTCCATTTTCCCTAATGCCCTCAAAAAGTACACGCAAAAGGAATAGAATCATTGAATCTCCTTTTTTAATGGGAAAAATGGACACATGAAAAAGGCCAGATACATATCACAAAGTAGGAAATTCTAAAATAAAACTTCCACAATCTGGCTGTCCAAATTTGTTCCCAAATATGGACCAACAGGATGGAAGTTCTTGGTCCACATGCATAAATGAAATGGATTTTTAATCTGGTTTTGATTGTTGCATATTCTCCTATGACTGTTCTATTACCTATGATAGTAACAATGTTGGAAACTTGAGATGATCTTTCCAGATCATAAGCACATAATTAAGTAAAAGGTTAGGAAGTTATACTTTGAATTAATCTTTGTTATGTTCCTTGTTCTAAATCTAGACAGAACTCCCTACTCCCGGAGAATTGTTTTGTCTTTTAGCAATTGGAGTTTCAAATTTCTTTTCTGAAAAAAATTGTATACTTGCCTGTTCACTTTTAAAGGAGTTGTTTGGTTACTAATGGCTTGGAAAATTACACAGACTGTGTTTAGGTTCAGAACAGCTGAAAATAGCAACACTAAGAGAAAACAATTAAAAAGACCTTCCTCCCTTTTTAGGGAGAGGTTAGCAACATAACACATTATTACATTAGATAAGTGGATGAAGAAGTAAGTGATTATATTGGACAACATAGTAAAAGAAGCTCACAAATGGGAAGAAATAGGATGCTATGTAGTATATATTTTTTTTGGCTGAAAGCAAAAGCTTAGCCATTACTGGTTTCTAGTTAAAAAACTGCTTATCCCACCTGTAAAGTACTTGAAGGAAGAACTCTATTCCCCTCAGTAATCTCTGGCAGAGTTTGGTATGCGTTCCTCTTCATAAGCTCGCAACTATCTTTAATATTACCATAGTGTCAATTCAATTTCCTTGTCCAATATTCAGTGATGGAATAGTTCATAAATTTCTAGATGTCATAAAGTCATTGCCTTCTCATCTTTCTGACTGAATGAAACTCAGTTAACCTCTTTTATAAATATTATTGGTCAGTTTCATTTCCCTGAGATGCTCCTCTTTCTATTTTGTTTCTGTGTTTGTTAATTTCCCCATATCTATGTCAAGCTTCAAAAGTCATTCCAATACTGGATGTGAAGAGGGATTATTTCAAAGCCAGTGCTATTCTATTTCTGGTCCACATCTAATAATTACAGGAGCATGGATGACTGCTGTGCTGGCCTGGTTTTTCATTTGCTTATATTTGTTGCCCTCTGCTTTGATCTTTCCCCATATGACCTACACTTGATCTTATTATTTCACTCCAGTGTTTATTATTGCTCCTTCTTTTCACGGCCATTTCCCTTTATTAGCCACAGTGTTCTATAATATCAACAGCCATGATTTCTTATTGTATTATTAAAGTCTTGGTTCCAAAGCACAAAATTTTTAAGCCCTGAGGAACACCTCTCAATAAATGCTTTAGTTTGACATGGAACTAATAATCTTCAAGGGCACCCTTGAAATCCAGACACAAGATGGTCACAAGAGCAACACCATGGATGATAAGCAAAGAGAAATCATAATAGTACCTATTTGCAGTAAAAAATGAAGACAACAGAACTACTAAAAATTCACAGAAACACTTCAGAGCTCTTTCTAAGGGGGCAAAGAAGAAATGGAAAATTGTTATAAACTTGGGAGTGGTATATACTGTTCATTACCTACCCAATTGCTATCTCTTACCTACTTTTTTGATAAGAAACATCAGTTTTGTTCAGGTACCTGGTGACCATGGAATTAAGGAGAATCCAAACTCCTTCTACCCTTTTGAATGAGCCTTAATTATTCTAAGCCAGTCATGAAAATCACACTAGCAAGTCCATGATTTGTTTAGGAATGGGCATATGATGTAATTCTATCCAATGAAGTGAAGCCTGTTGGGGAGATTTAGGAAGGGTTTCCTCAATCCTATAAAGGGTTACAATATGAAGACATTCCCCGGTTAAAGACATGGCTTTAAAAGGTTGTGAGGCATGGAGCGATGGCAGCCATCTGTGATTGTGGGTTTATCACCTAAGAATTAAAGATGACACAAATAGCTCAGTGGAAATTCTGAAAATACCTAGATTCTTGATGAGATGGTTGAGCTACTAAATTAACCATTGCTTGAACTATGATGATACCTCTTCCCACAAAGAGACTTACTAAATTTTATTTGTATTTAAGCCAGTTTTAATTGTGCATTCTTTAAAGTTGCTGCTGAATGCACCCTGACTATAAATTGTCCAGTAATTATTAGTTCTTCTAATGTGGTCATATCCAATGGAAAAAGTTTAAAGGTGCTTCAACAGTAGCTGTTAATCATGATGGCCTAGAACAGTAACATAAAATCTTTGTATTTATACTTAGAGTTATGTAATTTAAACACATTTGAGATTGCATTTTATCTATGAGTAAAGTAGTTGACACTTTCTACCAAAGCAAAATCAAACTCTGTGGGAATAACAATATTTCCCTAGACAGTTTTTAGAAATGTAAAAACTGAGATATCAAGGTTTTACACTTAGTATATACTAAGTATATATTGTCAGTGTAAAAAGTAATGACAAATTTGAATTCAGATAGCATAGGTTGAAAAATGTATGCATTAGAATATATCACTTGAGACTGATTATTGTTGAAGTGTTTCTTAAATTTCAGTCAAACCTGGATTTTTTGCTCCAAACATTTGAGTATTTTTAAAAGATCTTAAATAGAAAGTACGGCAATTTCTGGAATTATGTTAAAATTTATTCCACTTTACTAATGCATAATCAACCAGAGAAGATGGTTAGGAGTATTTAACTTGTATATTTATATGGAAAACATAAAAATTAGCATCATATCTAAGTAATTATTAATTCTTGGATTTTCATGGCTGCTTGAGAATCTATATCGTCCAGCC
This sequence comes from Smutsia gigantea, assembly GCA_032199065.1. NCBI lineage: Eukaryota > Metazoa > Chordata > Mammalia > Pholidota > Manidae > Smutsia > Smutsia gigantea. The sequence continues at coordinate 36,516 of JAVSCE010005336.1, read as the reverse complement.
TAAAAACTTTATGAGTCAAAAATATTAAATAAATGTACTGTCCAATAAACATAAAAGAAGAAGAGCAGAAATAACCATAAAAATATATTTAGAATTAGCCATAAAAAATATGTAAGAAGTAAATTGATGAAAGGACTCTATAATGTAACAAAATTAACACTTTTGAGCCTGGCAGGTTAAAAAAGTACTTGAATGAAATAGGAATACCCTTTTAGTGTAGATATATTAAACTTTAGCTAGAAGGACAGGAAAACTGAAAAGCATATTTTTCACAAACAGGAAAATATTTGGTGATGAGTCAAAATGTATGGAATGATTTAAAAACAAGATGCTGTTTTCTAACCTGACAGTTTTCTGACTTGTAAACACCAGTTCATTTCAAGTTACTATTTATGAACAACTGATTTTGATCAAACAATAAGCATAAGGTAAATTTAAGGTGGAGGCACAATAAAATACTGTCGTATGAAAATAGTTTCCTTTTTTCGGTGTTAGGAGAACATTTTGTTGGATAAAAACCAGGGCGATTTTGGTACAGGGCATCCTCTGCTGGACAGAGTCTGCCATCACAGTGTTACCTGAGATACTTACAGCTGAAGGGGCTTGCCTAATTTCTCTAATTCTCTCTCTCCTGGCTTGGAGTAGGGGGGATGTTTTAAAAATACCTATGCCTGAACCACAACCAAGAGCAACTGAAAGTAAATATACTCAGCTGTGTTCCATGAATTTGCAGGTTTTAAAGCTCACCAGTTGATGATAAATGCTTACCAAATATTGCTATAGAGATTTTTACCATCATTGAGAAAGATACCTGAGCTTTGCATGGGAGAACTGATCTGAGACTGTGTGTGAGGTGCTGCGTGAACCAAGGTCTTATTTTAATTGAATGGAAAGAAAATGGAATTATTGTGTATTAGTATTTGGTTTGGTTTACCTTGGGCTTTTCGTCCAGGATCTGCTGACGTATCTCTTTGTGTTTCTCTACGAGTTTTTCTTGCCGTTTACTTTGTGCCTCTTCTAACTATAAGAAAGTTACAAAGAAAGTCATTTTCATCAAGCATTCAAGTGAATGTTTTCAGAAAAAAACTGAAAGCTTTTAAGATCTAGAGCATATATTTTATTATTTCATATCCTCGTCAAAAACTGCCCTTATAAGTACAGGAGACTGTTGGTAAGTGCTGGCACTGGTTGATGGGTCCACAGGGTGGGGCTGGGGGTAACTAGGGGATTATACTATAATCAAATTTCCATAATACCAATTAAAAAGAAAAGTGCCTTTGGAGGTTGCTATCTTCTCCACCACTGATGACAACTAAAGGTTCTTGTGGGGAATTTCCCATTGACATTTTTTCAAGGTTCCTGACTTTGGAAATGACCCTTGATGTCTATCTTAGATGAGCCATTTTATATATAGGTTTGTAATTAAACTTGCAGAAACATTGATTACAGATGCCTGCTCTGTGAATCAGCTTTTCTGAGTGTTGGTGATAAACAGATACAAGGCATAGCATTTCCCTCCACAGGCTCACACTATACTTGTCAAGCATTCACACACCGTTTGCAAAGGAAAGAGAGATGAACCAACATACCCTCTTGATGTACTGCACCACCTCCTGGATGTAGGACCGGATCATCTCTGTCTTTTCCCTAAAAGCAAAGAAATCATTTATATGAACTTATTGGGCATGGACAAACATGGGAACCTCAGACTTCCAGATGAAAGTGCACAGAACTTAGAACATTCTTATTACTGCTGCAAAGAAGGTACAATCGGCTAGCTCTGGACAAAGGTCAGGTTCCACCCAAGGGCAGGCTCTGTTTTCACTAAATGCCAGGAAGTCTGCCTGACAGTATTGGAAGTGAGGATTTAGCCTTTTCCTAAAGAAAGCTCTTTAATCAGTCTTGATTTAAAAGGCCCTGGGGTGCGTCTCAAACCTTTACTGAACTGCTCTTTGAATTCCCTGTTAGAAATCTTACAGAAGAGATCTTTCATAAGGTTAATTAGAGGAGAAAAGTCACAGATGGGTCTTTGTATGGTTTAAGAACCTGTTATTCTGATACGGAATAAAATAATCCCCAGGTAAAAAGGTCATGGAGAAGCAATTCTTTCTCCTTACTCTTCCATCTGGCTTTTGTCTTTGGATTTTGCTTCTGTTATTTTCTCCTGCCTCTTTTTATCCATCTTCTTCTTTAGTTCCTTCTTCTCTCTGAGGTCAAAATGGAAGTAAAAGGAGACAAAGGTAAATCAAATGGCAATTTGTGTTTAATATGTTTATATGCAAAATCTATTGTAATGAGAATGGAGGCTTACTTCTCACAGATCTCTTTGAGCTTCTTTAACTGATTGTTCTGACATTCTTCAGCAACATCCGTCAATTTCTGAATAAGCTGGGGAAACAAAATGCCAGTTTGCTGTTTTACATTATCACAAAGCCCCCTCTCCCCAGGCTCCCTCAAACAGTGTCTGTAGTTAGGAAATCCATGACTGATGCTTAACAATAGTGAAAATCACCAGGCATCTAACAGAGGCAATGAGGACAAATTTAAAACCATTACATTATCTAGGTTTTAATGTGAAATTCTTCTCATCTCTTTTTAATGAAACAGGATTCCTTAGATTATTATGCTGGGTATGACAGCTTGGTGCAGTGCAAAGATCAAAAAAAAAAAAATCCCTCAAAACCCAAACCAATGGTATGGACCCAGGTTTCAATCCCTACTCTATTACTTATTAAAAGTATGATCTTGGTTAAGGGGCCTACATTTTCTAAACCTACATTTTCTTGGCTGTAAATGAGATTATTAATGCCTTTATCTCTTGGAGGTATTGTGAATCTTAAAATAAAATGAGTATGATACAAAAGTTATAACCAATTGAATTATATTTAATTGCTTCAAGAATACCCATCTTTGAAATCTATCTTTGTGTCCTTGGGTGGGTAACTTCCAGAGAATATCAGAAATCTTCTTCTGTGCTAACATTGAATTTTTAATGCATGGCCATGAAGGCAATTACAGCTGACCCTTGAACAACACAGGGGCTAGGAGCCCCAGTCCCCCTTTCAGCTGAACACCTGCATAGAACTTTCGACTCCCCCAAAATTTAACTACTAATAGCCTACTGTTGACAGGAAGCCTTACTGATAACATAAACAGTTGATTAACATGTATCTTGTATGTTCTATGTATTATATACTGTATTCTTACACTAAAGGAAGCTAGAGAAAAGGAAATACTTTTTTTGAATTGTCAAAAATCTCCAAAGAATTTTTGCAATATATTTATTGGAAAAAGTCCATGTATAAATGGACCCATGCAGTGCAAACCTAAGTTGTTTAAATTTGACTGTATTTTGTTTGTCTTGTGTCTATTTTTTTATCAAGCCAAGCTTGAAGAGGGCAGCAACTGTGTTTTCCTTGGTCCTCTGCACAATTCCTAGCATTCAGTATTCAATAAATGCTTGTCAGTTCTGTGAGGGTCAATTTGCCCTCCAATTCCTTCTCTTTCGTTATTCCACGTGAAGAACCTATGGAACCTTCTGCTATTGCTCAGGCCACAGTCGCAACTGGACTCCACTCTTCTTACTGGAATACCAAATAGATAGTGTGGGCTTCCTGTGAAAGGCCCCACTGCTGTTCCCAGAGATGGAGATGCTCAGATAAGCAGGATGAGTTGACCAGTTTTATATAAGCAGTAGCTACAATAGTGACAAGGCAATATAATCATAATACTAGCAAATTTTCACTGATAAGTTATACATGTGGGCCCAGTTGGAAGAGTTTTAAATGTATTCGTTAATTTAATTCTATTCCAAGAGTTGTCTTGTGAGGTCTTTTATCTTTGGCAGATGATATAGTAATGATAAGAAGATAAGGTAAATGGCAGAGCTGAGCACAAACCCAGACGAATCAGGCTCCTTGGCTGTGGTCTTCACCACTCTCCCAAGCTACTTTTTCATTATGGTTTTAGAAATTGTTTTTAAAAACTCTTTCTTATCTAAGAGAATAAAGAAGCTGAGGGAGAAACTCTCTTATGCAATTACCATAAGGAATCCACATTAACTGAACATTAACATGAAATGTGATGTGTTCATTTGTAAAGAGGATTAAATCTGAACAAATATGACTGAGACTTGGCCAGCAGAAAACTTGTTTGATCATTTAAAAGAGATTGCCTGATCATGACTGTCACAATGAAAGAAACAGAAATGTTAAAGCTTTGTAGTGCCACTTATCAAGCTGTCTAGGTATAAAATTCCATTGTGCAAAGACTCTGCACTCTGACTCCCCTTCGTCCTTCCACTCCAACCCAAATATTCTTCCTTTTTGTATGTACCAATGTCGTAACTGGCTGTCTATCCCCAAATAGTTATGTTCAGGTGCCCAATTTCCTTTCCTGATTGGCACTCATCATACCTAACAAACTGGGCAGTATTTTGCTCTCCAGTCCAGGCACACACCTGGTTCTGTACATTTTCTCATGTTATTCTTCCACCCTGATGATATTTCCATTTGAATGGGAGAGAGCAGGTACAATATTCTCATGATTGCATAAAGTTCCATTTGCTCTATCTGCTTCTGGTAAGGATGTGGGCACAAGCCAAGGTCTCCTTGTCCATGCCCCTTTCTAGATCAGCCTCTGGTGATTCTCCCCTTTGATTGCCCAGATAAATCTTGGTCTTGGCCCCTTATAATGGCTCTTTCTGTAAGAGATCACTTACATGTATTTACCTTTGTGTCTACATACTTCATTATTGCTCCTATAAAAGAGGCCATTACTGCAATTTCCTTTTGAAATTTTTTGGAACCCCAGGCTCTACACAAAATAAGTGTTAAAATTATTGTGAGTGAAATCTTTTAAGTTTTAAAACCATACTGACCCCAGCCTTGGTGATAGCTATAGAGTGTCTTGTCCAAGCTATGGGCTGTCTTATAGGAAATACTTTCAAAATTATATAATCCTGGTATTTAACAAGCTAAATTTGTTCATTTAGGAGCAAATGCTTATTGTGAAATCCAGGTGTATATATTTTTTAATATGGCTTTTTTATGCAACTAGTGTTTACCTAGAATTCCAAAGAATATGTGTTTAAAAAAGGACAGCAACCCTGTGTTTAATATGACAAATACATGAATGTCCTTCTGCTGTGCCCAGTTCCCCTTGGACATGTGACAGACACCTCCCTTAACATTCTGCCCTTTCCAGCTACTTTCGAAAGACTATTATTCTTACTGTAATTCTGTATTTATTGTTTTCATTTAAACTTCCTCTTCTTAAGGTCCAGAAGGCAGAATGATTAATATTATGACTTTGTTAGTATGTAATTAATGTCAGACTCACATTAAACTGGCAATGGGATTATATATACGCAGTAATAATTTTCCTACACTAAAAAGAGAGAGTATGGGGCTCACCTCTACCCAGCACAACCTCTCCAGTAAGAACTTTCTGAGAACTGGGTCTGTGTTCAGTGTGGTATTTTTTACCCCCATCCCTTGAACAAAGTAACTGGACCAGGGGAGGCATTGATCCAAGTTGGGCCAGTCATACCACATCTTTCGCCACAGGTGACTGGTCTAAAGTTGCAGGATTGGCCAATCCTAAAACCCTAACAAGACTTTCCCCAAGATATTTGCAACCTGTCCTTGGAGAAAGCAACAGACCTTAGAAGGGACCGCTGCCTATATTTTCTGACAAGGGGAGCTTGTCTGCTGCTTTGGCAAAGAATAGTACTAATACACAGAGAAAAGCAGGGAATGGAGAGTGAGAGAGAGATAAAAAGAGGGAGGGGAAGAGAGACAGAGAGAGAGAGACATAGAAAGTGCTGTGAGTTGTTTCTGGCACCCATTTTTTCCTTCCCCACATTCTTTGATGTGGATGGTTAATCATTTCTTATGTGACCTACTGTGTGTATTTTTCTACTATACACTCTTCTTGTCTAAGACAGTCCAACATGGGTTTCTTTGCAACCAGGAGAATCCTGACCAAAAGGCAACAAAAAACCAGAAATAAACAAAATTTAACTCCTTAACCCCCAAATAAGTCAAAGGAACATCTAAGTAATGGGCCCAGGGTTTCTGTTTCAAAAGATGTGAAAATAGGACCGAGAAAAGGGATTTTTCACACAATAATTGAAATGCTTATTGACTAACCTATGGATACACTCACTCTTGGTGTGTTTATTAGCAGACAGGCTCTACTCAGAGCCATTCAATCATGTATTAGCCACAAAACTCACTGAAGATAGAAAAGTTTAGAATTCCTAGGGAAAAAAAACCCCCAAGAGTACAAGCCAACCAAATGCAGGAAACAACATTTAATTTTAACTTTCAGTGTGATTTTTTTTCTGGCCCAAAGGAATGGACAAATTTCAGTTATTTAGCTTATTTGTTTACCACTCATGACAACTCTGCTAGTTAAATGTTCCAGACCTTTTAAGGAGTGAAAATGAAAAGCCACAGGGGAATAAAATTTCATGCTTGAACTCTGTCTGAATTTCTCTTGGTTTAGTAATTTAAGAGTGAGAGAATCATTTCCATGGAAGAGAGTAATTCCTTGATTCTAACTGAAAGGAGATTAAAAAATATCTGGACAGAAACTGACATGTTTGGCATCTCTTCTAAGGACAATTTTGGAAAATGTGCAAAAAGACACATACGGACTGTTCACACTTCAGGCATAATCCATCTTCCTCCCCCTTCCACAAATATCCAGAGAAGACAGTACCTTTTCTGCTAGTCAAAGCATCCAGTCTGAGTTTGCACTATAAACTGTTGGTTTTTCTTCTACAAAGAATTCATTTATGATGCTTCCAAACTGAGGCATGATCTATGGACTCAATGCACTAACTAACTGATAATTTAAAAACAAGATGCATGTTTGTCCTGGAGCATATCCTGAACATTCAACTTGAGAAATATTTATTCCTTCATTCAACCAACACTTGATGATATACTGGGTGCTCTGCGGCTGTTCACGGTCCAGCTGTCGGCTGACAGACAGGTCCCGTCCATGTGTAACAGATAATTCTCCACTAGCTCCCTTCCCTTTTCAGAAGGAGGCGAAAGTCTTGGATGAAGAGAGCAACTGTCCAGATCATTCTCTGAGATATTCTTTCATACCTAAGAAATTATTTTAAAAATTTCTATCCCTAAATAGAATGTACCATTGCTTACTTGGATCTAAATGTTTCAAGGATCCTTGGGCTTTTTATTTTTTTTGCTGGGCAAAGAAATAAATGAAAGTGAACATCTGACCAACACTCCTAGTCAGTGTCAATAAGTTGACCCAATGAATCTATAACATTTAAAATGACTTTTCACTTTTAAATTATACCAACCTAAGTGTCAGTTTTTAGCTTTCTTGGAAATATAAATGTGTCAAAGGAACATGATCCCTTGAATGGTATGCCTGGTATTCTTTTATGAGGCTATCAACTGGAAATATTTTCAAAATTAAAAAAAAATCAAGAAATTTGGTAAAGGAAGTTCTCGCTGTGGTGTTTCATCACGTTAGATGATGCTTAGGGTTTTCCATCTCAATTCTCGGGGCCTTGTTGCTTCCACAGTAAAATACAGCATCTAAATTATATCTAAAGTTCCTTTGATTAACTGTAAAATTATGTTGCTCTATGGTTACATGTGTGTTTTTAGAATTCAAAAGTGGCTTAAAAATATCCTGAAAATAGTAAAAAGGAGGGATTTATGGCCATGAAATATTTATTTTAATGATAAAAGATAACATCTTTATGATAAAAGAAGCTTCATTTAAAGTGATTCATATATAACTTTAAGTAAAAATTTACAACAGGCCAAAGAATAATCCCCTTTTGGCATTAGAAAGGCTAATGAAGGTACTTGCAAGGGTTAAGGATGCAATTAGGTTTTCTTGATTAAACTAAAAGGAGAAAGGCATCTGATCGAGGTAGTCAGGATCATTATATGTTATTAAAGCAACTGGAAAAAAAAACCCAAACCATAAAAATTTTAAGATAAGGCTTCAAAATTCTAAAAGATGTAAAGACCATTTAATTTAAAAATCAACGAAATAAGTAAGTATCGCTTACCACCCAGGTATCGGAAAGTAGACACAATGTTCAAACTGGAGGTTTTCAAAAAATTAGCAGGATTTCAAATAGTTAGAAGGAGACAGGATTCATCCTGTGCTTTGTAACTAAAATAGGGCAATAATTCATTGGCTTAATATTTCAACAGTCCATTTTGAAAGCTAGACCCAGAAGAGCTTCCATGAAGATAAATATCACAGTATGTTGGCTGCTTTTGTCCTTAATGCAAAATATATCATTTCAGCATCCCTCACTGGCCAGATGAATGCAGTTAAGTCCTGTAATTCCAGAGGGCAGAAACTAAATGATCAGACTTGTGGATTTTATTTTGGGAATTTCCTTTCAGCAGAATCTTTTAAGTTCCCTAGGCTTTTTTAAGTTGACACATATCGGAACTATTATTTCCTTTGCCTTTAGGGATGGCTCTGTTTCCTAGTGTTTTTCCTCTTAATTTTACCTAAATAATTACCAACGAACACATAAAAGTACATTAAGATATATTGTGCACACCCAAAAGAAAAACCAAAGTTTAAGTTTATTGCTTTAAACTGAAATCATTCATTATTTTAATAGGGCTGAGAGTTGGATCATCTCTGTATTCTCTAAATTAAGTGAAGCTAGCATTACAGAGACTTTACAAGCACTCTTGCACAAATTTTTTTTTTTAATGAGAATGCAAAGAGATGAAATGATTTAGCTAAAGTTGCATAACTAAAAATGGATGTCCTGTCTCCTTCCTCTAAATCCTCTGCAAATTCTCCTTTGGTAAAGAATGATGACCATGTTCTAAGCACTGTGTTTAGTTTCCATGGATTATTTTATTGAATTGTACATCCAAACTACAAGGGCTGTGTGGAGATTTTTGCAAACAATGGCCCCAAATCTCCACCACTCCCCATATCCACACTCTTTTTACAATGTCACCAGAAGCTTCCTTACACAAGACAGAGACTATCTCCCTAATATTTGAATTTGGTTAAGTCTTAGGACTTGCTCTGGCCAAAAAAGGAGGAGGAAGTTATAAGACCTGTCAAGAGAACTTGCCCACTTCCATTTGCTCTCAGTTGGAATCCTTTCCAACTTCCGCACGAACAAGCCTAGGCGAGCCCGCTGGGTGATGAGCGAAGTGCATCAGTCACCTGCCTTGGCCCCCTGACAGCCTGCCAATCTCCAGAAGCAGAGCCCTAGGTGAGTGGTAGCTGACCCAAAGACACACGAATGAGCCCAGCTAACACTAGAAGAAACAACCATCTGGCTGAGTCAAGCTCAAGCTGCTTCGCACAGAATCATGAGCCTAATAAGTGGTTGTCGTTTTAAGGTAATAAGCTTTGAGGTGCTCGTGATGCAACAAAACTAACTGATAAAGATGGTCCGTCCTATTGGTAGGTCTGTCTGGTTTCACAGTCTGTACTCTACCACCACACGCCCCTGAGGGCAGGGACCATGTTTAGGTCTGGTCCACCTGGAATCCCGTCTCCAGTATGAGGATCACAGAAGGTCTTCAATAACTTTTGCTGAATGACTGATTATACAAGTTTATTTATGCTTAATTGCCCAAACCTCCCAGAATAATAAATGAAAAGATATGGCATGAAATCTGTGGGTCAACAGAACAGAAGACACTCTAGCACAAAGTAGGCAATGGATGCAAAAAGGGAGTTTGTAGAAAAAGGAATATAAATGACCAATACACACACAGAAATATGTTCATTTTTGCTCATAATTGAAGCAATAGAATTTAAGATAAATTTTATTTCCATAGCTACGCATACACGTGTGTGTGTGTGTGTGTGTGTGTGTGTGTGTGTGATCTTGAAATGAACAACATCGACTCTATTAGGGTTACCCAGTGATGATCAGGAAAACTGAAAAATAAGAACACATTTGAAAATTATTTCATTCTTTTATTTCACTACTAAAATCTTTTTATTTATTCATCACTTCTTATTAGGTGGGCAATATAAGGTTTTCAGAAAAGCTAAGTCATTAATTTCTCAAGAAAAGTCATCCTATGTAAAGTCAGAATATTGGAGGGAGACAGAAAACACTACCACAACTACAGTAGGGTTCCTGACATGCCAATTACTCCTGGCACATATACTTCAGCTGGATGACCATAGAAGGGAGAAAATGCAAGGCTGGCTCTCAGACAGGCTGCAGCCACAAATGGCACCAATAGAAATCATCAAGAGGAAGACAACAAGCTCCCTCAGGCTGCAGCAAGATGTTAAACACTCAAATGCACATTCATATTTAAATTTAAGATTTCCTAGTCAATTCATATATTGGGCTTTCATCAAAAGCAATGATTTGTGCACATTATCTCATTATTCCTCCTTATAGTTCAGTGAAGTGAGGATAGATTATTCTTGTTTCCATTGGACAGATGAGAAAACATAAGTTCAGAGTGGTGATACAGCTACTCAGTGGGGGAGCAGTGGCCAGAAATGACATTTGACTGTAAATCCTCAGTCATCCCCACTCACACCCTGAGGGCCATTCCATTGGTAGCTGGTCAGTATTCACCCAGGGCTTTCACTGTGAAACACAACTTCCAACCCCCGGACTGGCAGGGAATTGGGGACTTTAGGACGATGTGTACCAATGTTGGCTTGTGCCTAGGAATGACTGTGGGTGTACAGGTGGGAAGATGCGTAAGAAAAGTAATAGCTATTAAGGTCGAGGTAAAGAAGAGAAATGTGTGGGATTGGAACATGTGGGAGACTTAAAACAAGAGAAGGAGGAGAAAGGCAGGAAGCAAAGTAAAGCATAACAAAAAGAGGAAACAGAGGATAGTGACAGAAAATGAGGAAATATTTTCTTGAAGCCACTAGAAAGGAGGAAAAATTGAGAAGACAAAATGGCAGGTCAAGCACCCACTGACATCACCAACAAGTCCCCTCTCACTAGGCCGTGGATGTTGAGCCTTGAATGTGATGCTGGGGCTGATGACAGAGTGATCAAAAACCCTCGGAGGGACCCCCTAAGAATGTCCATCACTTACCAAAGTCACTTTAAAATTAAAAGCTCACCCGAATGATATGGCAAAACTTGGTCAACCTATGGTAGTTGATGAAAAACAAGTTGGAGCAGATTTCCAAACCCCAAATTCTTGCCTGGAACAGAAGTCCTTACCTGGGGCCCACAGACCCCCACAATATCTATGGAGAGATTTCAGGGGGTGCAAGAACTTGAATGCAGTCAGGGAACTTACATGTAATTTTCATTGAACTCTAATTGAAAGCAACTGTTGTTTTCTGTTGAGAACGTGGGCAGAAAGGACCCATGCCTGTGTCACCCATAGATACTCATCCAGCTTGATGATCAAGCAGTGAACAGCAGAGCACACTCTGTATTTCCCATCTAGGCTTATTGTAAAACAATTTTTGAGCAACCATATGAATTGATGGCTCTAAAGCCATGCTTCTTCAATTAAAATGTATAGCAAAATCTATTAAAATGCAAATGGTGATGTAGCTGGTCACGGTCTGCACCTGCGGCTCTGCAGTGTCCGCCCCTCTAACAAGCTCCTAGGTGGTTTAGGGACTATATTTTGAATAATCAGGCAGCAGAGCTGTTTGGATATAGAGTTTAAGGATAAATATATTTTTTTGGATAGGTCTAAAAACTTCTTTGAAGCTATAGAGTCTGTGAAGCTTGGTGGGCATTTTATATTTCTTGTGATAATATGAACAATTACCTCAAAAAATGTTCTCTTGGTGTTTATCAATTTACAGAGTAAATTGTTTCCACATCTGTTTTCATATCAATTTGCTGATATCTTTATTATTACATTTATCATATGGTATTATAACTGTTTGTAATAATGATAATGAGTGTGTGGCGATCATGCTTTCTTCAAATTTATCTCCAGTGCCTATCAGAGTGTTTTACAAATATTAAGTGTTTAGTGAACACTTGGCAGTATGAAATGTACAGTCCTTAACCAAAACACATTTGTATTTAATTCCCAGAGCAATTCTGGGAGATGAAATATCTTCTGTTAATTTTTCTCATCACCCAAATACTCCTTTTTACCCGGGGCTTACTTGCTTTTTAATTACACTTTCATTTGTCTAATTTAGCCTGAGAGGCCTGTTCATAACCACAACCAAAGATAGAACTGACGCTTCTGGGTGCCTTTCAGTCAAAAGACTTGCTGGCAGAACAATTTCTGGTTGTCACAAATGTAGATAGAAAGTCCTGATACATGCCCACTATAGGCACAGAGTCTAAATTGTGGATGCCCCCAAATGGCCATAAAGTAAACGTTATTCTATATCTAAGGCGATGGGGCCTTAGCCTCTTTAAAAAAGGCCCACACAGGTGTGTTCAAAGGCATTGGGGTTTTATTGCAAACCCAAACCCACAATCACAATGGTGAAGGGGTGAACATTTTGAGGAGGAAGTTTATATTTGGCCTGAAAGGGCCAGTCTGTCTTGGACATATCTTTGTGTTTCTCTGGAAACTCTCTAAAACTTTTCCAAACTTTTATTATGGATATACTCCTTCCTTCTTAGGAGGGAATGGAAGCACATGGCTGTGGGATTGCCTCAGGAGGAGTTCCACCCCATCTCCTACTCCAGGGTTCCTTCAGGGGAGATATTCCTGCCTGTAAGCTCAGGTGGTATTGAGTCAGAGGGCCACGCTTCAAATCCCAACTACACCACTTTCTAGTTGTGGAAATTCGGGAAAGTCACTACATTTCTTCGTAAGTTTTCTTACCTGCAAAATGGGAAAATAGCCCCAAACTCCAGTGGTTGTTGTTAAGTATTAAACTGGACAATTGCTGTAAATGGCTTGGCACAGTGCATGGCCCCATGGTGAGTGTTCAATACCTGGCTGCTATTTTAGCTTTAATTATGGTTATTATTTTCTGGAGCCCTAGGTAGGGATGGAGTATTGGACAAAGTCGGACAGTGGCGGTTGTAGCTGGGTCCCAAAGCCATAATCTCCCATTAAACTTCTCTCTGACTTTTCTACTTTCTCAGATCAAAGCAATCCCCTCCTTTCACCAAAACCCGACCCCTGCCTGGCCATTCGTTCACTGCTTAGATCTTACTTCAGCAGTTCACAAATAAGGTGGGCCACCAAAATCAGGCAGAACTTGTTAAAAATAAATTCTTGAGCTTCACATTTAGGTATCGAGCAGTGGTTCTCAAAGTGTGGTCCTGGGACCAGAAGTGCCAGTGTCACCAGGCCCACAAGAGACCTGTCGAATTGGAAATGAGGGGCAGGGCCCAACAACCTGTGTTTTAGCAAGCCTTCTAGATGATTCTGATGAATGCCGAAGTTGAGAACCACTGACTGAGTGTGACCTGATGTTTGATAAGCTCCTCAAGTGACCTGCTCCGTTGTGTACTGTCACTGGAGAAGCAGTACTCGTTAGAGCCCTAGCACCACACTAAACCACTGAATTACACGGCTAAACTACCCACCGATTTCCACCCTACAAGCAGAAAGGGCCTCAGAATCCTCCTACATGGACAGGCCCTCGGCAAAGAAATGGACAGGTTGTACAAACAGAACCCATCTCCTCCTGTACGCTGCTTTAATTTCTCTCAGCTTATGCATTTGTTTTGTTTTAGTGCAAGCTTGTTTTCAAGGCTTCTTTATTGTTTGATTCATTTAATCTGTCACCAAATACTTATCATGACCCTACTATGTGTCAAGGCAAAAGCAACAATGGAGAGAATGTCACTGAAATTCATGAGAAAACATTTTGGAGAACAAAACAAACTGATCACTACTAGAGATGATATGTCCTTCCTTTCAGAGGGAGCCTCGGCAGCTGAGTAGACACCACTCCATATTGGTCGTTTAGATACCGAATTTTCTAATGTATCTAAAAGGGGACTGTGTGATTATTTTTTAGTTCTTGCAAAGCCCAGTGATACACAAAAAGTAAACATTTATTTGCAGCATGTTCTTAATTTTACTGAGCAAAGATAAGTGGTTTCTAATTCCTTGTCAGAGTTCAAAGATCCCCCAAAACTGTTATAACCCAAAACTAAGTGAGTGAAAATAAAAACAGTAACACATGGGCTCATTAGAGAACAGAGAGAAGCCTGGTAAACATGCTGGAATAGTGGGGCTTATAAAATATTAGTACTGTAGACATTATGTGGACAATGCAATTTCCAGTTCTAAAAAATAATAATTTTGTTGCTTTAGAAAATCCAAATATTGCATCTTGATTATGCTTTTAAGTAAAGTACACGTTAATCCTATGTCACGATATGGATCTGAGAAACACACCTTCCCTCTAAAATCCAGCATCACAATAAGATTATTGGGTAAGGAAGCAAAAAGAAGGTGCCAGCCAGACCTGCCACCATCTCCCTTTAAGTCATCCAAGAGTGTCAAAATTTTTTTATAGAAAAGTGGGTTCCAGCTATACAAACAACAAGTCATATTTCTCAGGCTTACCAGTTTAATATGTTCTCGCTTCTGGTATTTTTCACTATAATACTGTTCTTGTCGAAGATTAAGCAGCTGCTGCTGCTGTTTGTCCTTCAAGTCTATTAATTTCTGGGTCATTTCAGCATCCAGGGCAGCAAGATCTTGCTCAATTGTCGAGGAACCGTGGTCAGGGCTGCTGGGTTCCGATCTGCAGAGACACAGAGCTTGACTCACAAAACATGCAGGTCATCCCAAGGTAGAGGCAAGGTTGTTCACCAGTTTCTCCTAGAGAGAGTGCTATGTGCAGAAATAAATATTTCAATAATTCACTTAAGATAGAGGTTGATACTCTGTGGACAAGCGTAGCAGCCAAGGGGCTCCAAACACATTAAGTGGATGAAGTTTGTGTAGCTCTAGAAAGAGGTAGGAGCAGGAGAGGACAGCCAGGAGACCAGGGGCCCTGGTGGTGGTGGAGAGAATGAGAATCCCCCCTTTAGATTATCTTTAGAATGTCTAATAAGGATTTGCAAAGGCTCTTATCTTCTTTTAAAAATGTGGCACATATAATGTCATTCCCGTGTATTTTTCCTATAACAACCTCAGTACACTCTACACCGATCGGGGGAGTTGAGAAAGGGCTGAGTTTTGCCCGGGGTGATGTGGGTTAAAAGCAGAGTGCGTGCAGATGTCATGTGCCGGCAACCCTCCCAATGGACATGTTCTGCTTCTTGACATCTTTTAATAGCAAAGATAGATTATTATCTATAGCAACTTCACTGATATCTGTACCCACAAACAGCAGCTTCTTTGAAATGCTTAGGTTACAAGAGAAAGGAGGATGCCTCAGTTCATTCTAAAATATTTATGGGGTGCCTACCCCATGCAAAGTATGACTTCCTTTGAGTCATCCATAGAGAATTATAAAGATATTTAGAAGTTTGGCAGTGATGTGGAAATAAATCAAAGCAGTTCTTACTCTCTCATTATTGGGTTAAAACATATGGTGTGATTCCCTCAAATTTTGTGCTCTTCTTGTAGGACACCATAGGAAAGCAGGTCTGCTCTTTTCATTTCCGTGGAAACCTCTGCAGAAAGAAAACTAAAGCACCTAAGACATCCAGTACACCAGATCCTGCCACCACGCCTTTCACTTGTGGCCAGGTGGAGCGGGTAGAAGGTTCCTGATTTAGCTGGCACTAATTCCTGTTGCCTGGGCCGTCAGTGCTGTCACGAGGACAGGCAGTTGGCTGATGTTGGTATCAGGATCCTATTTTGTCAAATAAGGGATGCAGAATTCCCTCAAAGGTTTCTGTCTGCAATGCCAAATGGGAATGAGCATCTGTAAGGCTCATGTGTCCCAATACATCAGGGTCACACGGCAGCATGGAGGTGGCCCTCCATCCCAGCATGAATATAAGGGTATTTATCATCAGCGTCAGGATAGGGGGCGCTGGGGAGGTGACCTCTATTTTGGCCCAAGCATGAGATACATTGATCATCTGTTGTAGCAGGGAATCAATGTAGCCAGAACACAAAGGTGCTTCTTTAATCAGCCACGACCACCACAGCAGAGGCAACCAACAGGTCATCTCTGATCAACCACTCAACATGTGACGGCCACTCTCTTCTGTTGGCTTTCACAGCAACGCAGTGAGTAGAATGACCATCTCCAGTTTACACTGAGAAAGCTCCAGTTCAGTGAGACAATCTGCCTGAGGACCCAGGAAGTACACACCGCAGGTTAACTTATCCCAGGACAGACAAGGGGGGAGGCAAAGCCTGTGTGCTTAAGAATCACAGAATCGTTGCATGCCTGTGTCTGGAGAGAAACTACCTTTGAAAGAGCTGCTCCTCATAGTATGTACAATGCTCAGTTGAGGCCACAGATAGCTAAATAAGAAACGAATCAAATGGACATGATGTCCATTTATTACTCTGAGGTGTTTTCAGGATTTCAATGTGGCTCAGTATAGATGGGACTGGTTCACACCTAATCAAACCTCAGTGGCTTTGCCCTTTGAAGAAACGTTTTTCCTGATGTATATTTTGATACTAGATGGTTAGGGATTTTTTGTTTGTTTGTTTTTTGAGGGAAAGTGTAAAAAAATAACCAAGGGAACAATGTTTCTGCATCTTCTGTAAGAACACAGTTGAGGACATTATCCCCTGTTGCCTAATATTGTCTATATAAGATCCATGAGATGAATTCTTTTGTAATTTAATACCAGGAAAATGTTTGTCTCTCTTGGAAAGGCAAGCAAGTTTCCTTTAATTAGATAAGGAGAATTATCTAACCCATCTGTATATCCTTTTCTCAGAAGCTAAGAGCTAAATTCAGTGTTCAAGGACAGAAATTACATTAAATGGTTGGTACTGTGCAGTAGAAATATGATAGGGCCATGTGTTTGATGCTTTTCCACATGTGATTTAAAGTTTTTAGTAGCTCCCTTAAGAAGTAAAAAGACATAAGTGAGATTAATTTTATTCACATATTTTATATAACCTAACATCCAAAATATTATCATTTCAACATGCAATTAAAATAAAGTCAATATAAGCTAATATAAAAATGAACTTTTTATATTCTTTCCTTTTTTTTTTTAAATGAAGCCTTCAAATTTTGGTAAGTATTTTGTACTTCCAGCACACATTGGTTTCAATGGCTTTTCAAGGGTTTATAAGCCACAGACAGCTGGTGACTCCCATACTGGACAGCATGTCCAGATAACTCAGTCTGTGTTTGAACCTGTCTGTTGTTTTTCTTTTCTTCTTTTTGTAGGATTTTTACATCTGTCTTACATGATAAGTTATTTCAATACTCTATTGGAAATTTGTAGGAAATAACTAATGGTAAATAAATATGTGAATAAATAATCGATTACACACATTATCACTGAAATAGAATTTTTGGAGAAGTTTTAGGCCAAGCTTTGCCTGAATTGTTTATATCACCACAGGTAATATTAATGCCTTTAGCTTTCGGCTTCCTCCCTGTAGAAGGGGCAGTTCACCTAGATGGCATCTAAGGTTGCTCCAGTTTAAGAAACGATGACTTTGTAGCTTTTTAAAACCCAAGCACTGGATTTTGATTGTGCTTTTAAGCTAAGCACACATTAAATCATATGTCCCAATACAGATCTAAAAAATGCCTCTCAACTGTCTCTATAACCTGGCATCAAGATAAGATAGATTATTCAGTTAGGAAGTGAAACAAAAGGTGTCTGACTCTTAGCTCATCAAAGGTAGCTTACAGGTTCACATACTTTGACCAAATGCCACAGCAGCTACTTCTGGGTGATAATGTGC
Organism: Smutsia gigantea; assembly: GCA_032199065.1. Lineage (NCBI taxonomy): Eukaryota > Metazoa > Chordata > Mammalia > Pholidota > Manidae > Smutsia > Smutsia gigantea. Next base: position 18,742 of record JAVSCE010005336.1, on the reverse strand, counting down.
ACACAGTGTTCACTGCTGCATCCCCTGGGCATACAGGAGGCACTTGATAAAGATCAGATGAATGTGCGAGAGGTGCTGTTCCCCATCAGTGCCTGGGTACATAGGATGTGGGGACCCCCGGCCCTAGATCTGTACAGGGCTTGTAGGTTTCAGATAGGGCAGCAAAGGGTAGTTGAGATTTCTCTTCTCTCACACAAGTCGCCTTTTCAATGAGGTTCTTCACAGCAAAATTTCATACTTGCCACATTGGCAGTTATAATATGGGAGGTCAGATAACTGGTGTTGGGAACCCCAGGCTAGAACTCACGGGTAGGATTTCCTGCATATCTATTCTCAGAATTTGGTCAATTACAGACATTCAGTCTACAAGCACAGCCAAGCTGATGTGACAGAAGAGTTGTAGAGAATGGAGGGAATTGGGTTGCTTTCCCGACATGTACTACAAACCATCAAAACTATGTAAAGGACTCTCTTCTATCACTGTATAAAACAAACAAGAAAGTACTTATTCAACTTACTTTTTCTTACTATCTTTTTTGGCTGTTTTTTCCAAAGCCGCTCTCCTTCTCAAATAGTCGTTCTGAATTTCATTGTATTTTGTAGTGTGTTCTTTGATAAGGTCAGTGGTTTTCTTGTGATGTCTTTTAACCAAGTCTTTCATTTCTTTGTAGTGCTTCTTCTGAAGTTTCACAAATGATTTCTGTTGCTTTAGCTCTTCAATAGTCTGGGCTTCCACGTCTGCAACAAATGAGTAGAAGAGCAAAGAGAGGTGGAAGGACTGGAGGTACAGATGTAAACAGGAGTATCAACCTGCTTGATGAGCATTATCTGTTTGATCCTAGTCAGCTGGACCTTCAAAACAGAAATTTAATGGCAAACATATCCAGGATCCAGCTCTATCACTCACTAGTTTTGTGACTGTGTTCCCAAATTTCTCAAAGACCCAACTGCTTCACCTGTAATTTTTCTTAAAGTTTGGGTCTCCTAGAAACAGAGCCAAGAGTGGGATTAAGGTGCATGTGATTTACTGAGGGGGGCTCCCAGGAGGAGAGGAGTTGAGTGCAACAGAGCAGGAAGGGGAAAGAGATACGCAAGGATGTAGTCTTAGCTGGAATCTGCCTTCTGCCTGATGCTCTGGAGTGTAAATCGTACTACAGAGTCACTCTCACCTTAAGGCAAGAATGTCAGCTCCTCGCATATTTGGGAAAGTCAGTACAGGGAGGCAGACCCTCCTGGACAGGGGGCTTCCTTTTGGCTGAGGGCAATTTTTAAGATAAGGGGAAGCTATGAGGTGTTAGCAGCCAACACTCACCACAGCTGGGAGGTGAGCAGACTAGATGCTAAGGGCAACCTACGTGGGGACTAACCACTTTAATGATCACAATATTTCTCCTACTTGCTAGGGTATTTATGGTGATGAAATAAAAGAATTTATGCAAAACATTTAACACAATTTCTGGCAGTGTGCCTATAGAGGCTTAACAAATGATTGGGAACCTTCTACAGCACCATCTCCGGGGGCAGTATTCACAGTATAGACATCATAAGTTTGCATGTTTTTCACAACAGCTCCAGGATAAAGCAGTGAAATGAGAGAAGGTCGCTTAATGTGACTTGCTCAAAGGGGCCACAAGAGTTAATGGTAGCTTAATTATTACTGCACAGTATTTCATTTAATGCCCAGAAAACATTTAATGTGACAGAGCTTGACCTTAAGACATTCTATACTTTATTGACATATTTCATCAATTCTAGAATTGGCATTATTAAAAATGTTAACATTTCTTAATATACATCATATAGTCCAAGGAGTGTTGCAGCGTGTCTGTGTTTTTCTTAGCAATCCACGAATAGTGGGGTTGCTTTGAAATTGACGGTGTCTTAACTTCAGTGGATTGTCATTTATTTGGACCTAGATTAAGTCATAGTTCACATGCATCCATCCTTTGATTTGAACACTCTGCTTCCAGGGACAAAAATACATTATCATAAATATTTACAATGGTCGAGAGATGCAGAAACAATATATACCATAAATAACAGTAGACCTGAATAGAAAATGAGGTATCTGGTAGATAAACATTCAAATCAGAATAACAGTTTATGTTCCTAAATCATAAAGTCTTTAAGCAATTGAAATATGCCCCCCTTTTTTATGATGTGTTTGTTCTCTTGACAGTCGGTTCCTTTTGAGAAAGAGGCCAGACAGAGAATCAAGTACATTTATTTAATGGTTTCCCTCAGGCCAAAATGGACTCATTACAGTTGCATAGTAACTTATTTTAAGAATTTGTAATCTTAAGCAATTGTTGCATTTTTGGTGACAGAGTCAATCCCACCTCTTTAAAAATGGGGTACAGTACACCAGCTATGACAAGTTTAGCAACTGGATTCAAGATGTTCAAACCTGGGATGAAAAAAAAAAACTCCACAGAAAATACTATTTAAAAAAAAAATCTGTGGATGAAAATCTTTGAATATGCTCTTGAGCATAAAGTTAATGTCCACTTTATCTAAAAAAAGAAATATCACTCATAAACAAGCCACCTGAAGATAATCACTATGAATGTACTGATACACACAACCGTTGTCTTTTGTCTATGTATTTACATATTTTTAAATAACATTGAAATCATGCTCAATTTATCTTTCTGTCTCTTGTCCTATGTGTTAACATTGGATTGTTTCCTGTGGAATTAATCTTTAAAAACATGTTTTAATACATTCCTCAAATAATTTTTCTATTAATAGTTTAGGTGATATTTTGGTGATATAGAAATCCATGCATAAAAGTACATAAATCACAAATATACAGCCTTATAAATTTTTACAAAGTGAACATACTTCAGTAACTGTCTTCTCTTCAACATTATACTCATGAATCTTATACATGGTGGTGTCTGATTGTAATTTGTTCCTACAGCTGTATCCTATTTTACTCTGACAACACCACAGTTTATCTATCTACCCTACCGTTTATGGACATTAGGGTTGTTTACAGTTTTGGGTTCTTACTAATAGTGCTGTGTGTGAACATGTGTGTAATATCTGTGTGCAGTGGGACAAGTTTTATAAACATTTTTAAGGCTCTACAATATGCTGCTAATTGTATTCAAGAAAGCTTATACAAGTTTTAGTCCCACTAGTTTGAGGAATTCAACAAATACTTTATATTTCCAACTGTATCATAGTCCTCAAACACTATATATCCTATAGTCACAAATGGTCCATATTCTGCATTTCTAAAATGTGGTTTACTGTCGGCACTTTGGGAAGGCATGCATTCCTGTTCATGGGTCACACTTCCAGGAGGAAACCGTTCTTTGATTCTAAAACAGCTAGCTAGTAAAATTATGTTATTTTTATACCAATAAGGTTCTATCTGAAAGGCATGTTTCCTCCTCTGTGATTACATTGTATAACATGGAACCGTCTATAACTGTTTCTAGAGCAGAAATATTAATGATGTTCTTATTCAGAGATGAAGGGAATCTTCTTTCCTCTAAATACTTACACTGTATAGTATCCAGCTGCATCACTTACAAGAGAAAAGAGTAGTATTTACCTGTTAAAACACTCTGAATAAGATCTTCGGTTTTGGCAGGTGCTTTTACAGAACCTGAAATAAAAAGATATATAGGTTCCTTTAACTTTAAGAATTTTATTCCTCTGTAAAACATGTTTAGTCCTTGAGTATAAGTGTCTTTATGAAGAAATTACCAATTATGAGCAAAAATTATTCTAAAAAATATTCTAAGTATGGTCTCCATTTTGTAACTTTGAAGCAAACGTATATAAGTCTACATGCTCTATTCCACTTTGATTCAAAAATCTTGTCAACAAATTCAGTTTAGGCCATGCTATTGCCACCTTCTGGCAAAATCAGGAATGGCAAGTGGTCTTTTAAAAATGGAATGCTGACCAGCAGGCAGTAACAATTGTTGCAGGCAAGATCCACTGACAGGCGCCAAAACCACTGGACAAAAGTTTAAGGAGAAACAGAAAATTTGCACACTCTCAAAGTATCTCCCCCAAGATATCTATTAACTCTAAAGTGGAAAAACCATAACTTTCAGTGGAGAAACCTGGGAGAGGCCACTTCAATTAAGTGAGTCAACATCAGATAATCCTATAGAGGTACCCCTGCAAAATTGATGCTCTGAGAAGGGCACAGCACCGCTTCCGTGATATTCTTGCCAAAAATGTATAACTTCAACCTAATCATGAGAAAATATCAAACACAAATTGAGGGGCATTCTATAAAAATAACTAACCAGTAGTACTCTACAAAATTGTCAAGGTCATGAAAGACAGGACAGACTAAAGGACTGTCATAGATTAAAGGAGACAAGGACACACGACAATTAAAACAATATGGGACCCTGAGTTGGAACCTAGAACAATAAAAGGACATAGTGGAAAGCAGATGAAGTTCAAACAAAATTTATAGTTGAGTTTGGAGCAACATGCCAATGTTAATTTCCTGGTCAGATGATTGCACCACGATTCTGACAGATGTTACCACTAGGGAACAGGAGACAATGTTTGCGATGTATTCTGTGCCATCTTAAACATAATTCTGTAAGTCAAATTCTTTGAAAACATCAAGTTAAAAAAAAAATCAAATGCTAAAATGCTGGATTTTCTTTTACTCTCAAAGGTATATGACTATATTTAGTCACATATTTAAATGACTTATATTTCAGAAACACTCAAAATATTTGTACTTGGCATATAAAAATCCTCATTTGAAAATATCGTTTCTTTTTATAAATCAAGACGTCATCTTACTATTATGGAGCTCAACAACCATCTTAAAAGCATAGGCCCCGGTTCATGCACATCTGACACAAAATTAATTATGATTTGTTCTTTTCAAAGTCTCACTCTCCCCCATGAGAAACACCTCTCTCTTCCAAATAAGAATCTGGATTTCATCCCTGCCATGCTCTAATATGGCAAGGAAGGTAGGAGACATGAAGCTACACCTTCATGGAAGGAAATCCTTTCCCCTTTTATGTGCTTTATTAGCTAATTCAACAAAAAGTTATCTAGTTCCTTCTATTCCTCAGCTCTGTGTAAAGGAAGCATCAGACTGAGGCCTATCCTGGGAAGCCTGTCGTCTATTGGGGAAATAGGATATGCCTATGGGAGATAATTGCCCAAAGCAGTCTTAGATTAAATATTGAAGTTAGATACATTGAAATCAAAGGATTTTTCCAAGAATTGTGACATGAATGTAGCTTTGGTAGGAGTCCAGGAGCTCAAAGCAAGAATTTTAGGGCCATAGAGAACTGTGTCAGTCCTGACGCCACTCCTGACTAGCTATGTAGTCTTCAAAAAGTACTTTGTCACCTCAGAACTGAGATTTATTCATCTGCATAATGGTGACAATAATAGAATCTACCTCGACAGGCCTGGTATGAAGATGAAGCAAGATAATCCACATGAAGGGCTTAGCAGAGAGGTCAGCACATGGTAGACACTCAGTTATTGAAAAGTAAGTTGGAAAAAGACTGGAAGGAGTTGGCAGACACTTATTGAGGTAGAACCAAGAAGGTGCTTCTAAAGCATAGCTGTTCATAAGCTGCGTGAAGAACTCCCCACAGCCCCTGGCAGTGCATAGATCACAACCCATCACTAAGCAGAGACATGGGAAATATGGGCAATGTTTTACTGTGGCTTCATTAGTTATCAGCAGAACAAGACGAGCACTCATGGAACTCCCTTGGCATTCATTCATTCATTCATTCATTCATTCTTTCATCACACATTTCTGGAATTCCTCCTGAGCCCAAGTTCACTTAATGCTCTAGGTGACCAACTCATGGTACCTCCCTCAGTGGCACAAATAAACCGGAGGCTCTTAGTCATGTGATATAGCTCTCTTTGCAGAGTGTTTACCTGGAGTGGGTTGGGTGTGGAGAGCCTGGGAGGGTGGTTTGGGTACCAGGGATGTAGTGTGATTCACTCCGTTTTCTGCTGGAGTTGTCCTGGCTTCACTTGGAGCCTCTGATGGTGTTTCCCCAGGATCAGCCTAAAATCATAAACATCCTTTCATTTTCCATATCTCTTACTGCTTTTTTTTAAATTACCTTCTAAATCAGCAAGTCTCCATTTGATAATGTTTTCACAATTCATTTGGAGTCTGAAGCGTCAAATCTGAAACTGTCTGGTCTGTGCTCTTTTGTGGTGCCTCCTTCCTCCCCACTGACCCTGGACCAAACCATGTGATTTGCTTTAGCCAAATGAGAGAGTAGCAAATTTGATGCAAGCAGAGTATTGAAAAGGCACTTGTGAATTGTTCCTCTTTCTCAGATCCCTGCTATAGTGATAGAAGAGGAGAGAGAGGTGGAGGAGAGCTACATCTTCTAGCTTCTAGATCAACCAGCCCTAGCTGACCACAAACACATGAGTGAGCCCTGTTAAGATGAGCTGAACCTAGTCTAGATCAGCAGAACAGCCCTGATGGCCAAGTGACTCAAGAAAAAGAATAAATAGTCGTTGATGCTCTGAGCCACTACACTGAGGGTTGTTTGTTACACAGCAATAGCTAATTGATATGGTGGTTACAAGCAGATTTTGGAGCCAGACTTATCTGGGTTCAAATTGGGCTCTGCCACTTATTAGCAATGGGATATTGGTAATAAACTTATGAAATCCCCACTCCTTCCTTTCTAGCCACTAATGCACTGTGCCCTAGCCATTTAGTTATCTGCACAGAGTAAACATTTAATAAATGTTTGTTGAATAAACATTGGTTTTTATAAAATAATTGCCTTGGTAATTACATACCATTTCAATGATGCTTTTTAATTCTCTAAATGCCCTGTAACTCTTTTCTTAGAATTTCCTTCCAGGTTCATAGCAGATTTTACTGACAGTGAGGCTATCCCTGTGTTCTACTACTTTGTAGTACATTTAAAAAAAAGATGTTAGGAAGTAGCTGGGCGTAATCTGGAGCTCAACGCTTTAATATTTTGTCATGTAATTACAGATGGCTGATTGTGTCATATGATAACATTTTATAAAATGTAAGAATGAAAATAACATCACCGATTGTCACAAGTGGCTTTTACCCTGTCCCCGAAGCATCTTTAAAACATGAGTTCCAAAACTGCTTTAAGTGATAGAAGACATTATTTTAATTCGACAAATAATCCCTGCTTCTCTACCATGGCCTGCTCAGAGCTGGTGACATCAAGGTGGAAGAGATGAGCCTGGGACGAGAGGGAGAGGCAGGAATCCAGATAAGTTAACCCAAGCAGCCAATGGAACTCACTACGGTAGAACTCTTGTCTTTTGAAGAATGGCTACTTTGGATGGGTAAGTTCTGGTATGGTTGTGTTACCTAGTTACATCCATCAGGAAAATTCTCCCTAGGATCATTATGACAAGGGAGAGGTTGCTTATTTTGTGATCAGCAATAAATTGCAACTGGAGGGGAAATGTTTTCTTTGGCTCATCCACTATTGCCAAATTTTTAACTAGGGAGATTTTGCATTAATGAAATTCCTTTCTTGTTTCTCTTGAAAAAGCAGATCAGGCAACACTGGGCCTACCTCCTACTTTGGTCTAGAACCAAGTGGTTTCTGTCCCTTTAGGACTGCTCCCTTCACTCATCCAGGATTTACCTGCCTCACTCCTTCAGGCATATGGGTTTGTGAGAGACGGCTTGAGAAGACTGAAATATCATAGATGTTTGACCACAAAATTCATAAAGGAAACATATTTATTTTGTACAGAGGGGTGTGAAGTAAGGGGAACGTGGGAAAGACATAGCATCACCAGCAGAGTCACCCACTGGGCCTGGTCCTCTGGCTTGAAGGCAGTGGGGTAGAGCGTCCCAGCCTCCCAGCTTGAGGGGGGCCTGTGGTCACCAAACTCAGCTGCCTGGGAAACAGGGAAGGAAGGTGCCCCTGTTCCCTGGGTATCTGACTTTCCCTATAACATCCAGGCAGGTTTCTGGAACTCTGGGCGGGTCGGGGGAGGGGGGAATGAATTAGATTCTTCCCAAAGTGACAGCTGGCTGAAATCAGCCCTCTGGACAAGGATGGGGGAAAAGAAAATTTTGTTGGAGAAAAGAATGGAGATGATGGAAATCCAGTTTGCATGAAGGCAATAATGGTGGTGGCTTCTTTCTGGCAACTAGAATTAATGTCCTGGAGGTATCAGGCTGGAGGTGTACCTCAGAATGAATCCAGCAAGCTTATTTTTTGCCTTGTATCAGGTTTGCTGACATCCCATGTAGCTGTATGCCCTTGGGAAACAAAGTCCAATCATCAACTTGAGTCAAGATGAAGGAAAAATAAATCTCTACTTATCAAGGATATGTAAGACAAAGCCCCTACATTCCTGTAAAAGGGGATGACTTCCACTCAGTGTCAGCCTATTATTGCCCAGGTTTTGAGAAAAACTGGAAAACCGAATTTTTGTGTGAAATCTCTCCATTTTAAATCATGGAGAAGCCAAACAAGGAACGTCTGCAGAGCACATTTGGCCAGAAGCTGCCCGTCTGTACTCTCTGCTTGGAAACACGGAGTTTGCTTGGAATTCCGGTATTGCCTTGAGGGAGCAGTGAAGGGAGAGGGGAATGCAGGCCGCCACTTCTCCCCTCCTCACCCTAGTGGCTGAACAAAGGTGGGGAGCAAAGGGCCGGTAAGGAGGACTCGGAAAGCTGGGCTAAGGAATTCTGGGGCTCCTTGTGTAGTTGGACATTTGTCAGGGGCCTCTTACGGTTTTCTGGAAACAAATTTTATTTATTAGTTTAGTGAAAATCAGATTTGATGTTTAAAATATTTTGCTAATTAAGGGCTGTGCATACAGATTTTAATTGACATTTCCCTAATGGAGATGGATAACAGAAGCTGCTGTAGATCACCGCGGGCCAGACACTGTTACATACGCCAGCTTCATCGCAGCCAGTCTGTGCTTAGGCACTGCGCTCAACTCCATTAAAAAGCAAAGAAATTGGAGGTGTTGCTACAGGTCTTTACCGAAGACTTTATGAAAAATCATGTTACTTGCTAGAGGCTACACAGTAAACAGTGAGATTGGTGTTTGAATATGTGTCATAATCTTAAGTCTGAATTTTTCTACTGTATTAGTTTACTCTGTAATCTATAACAGCATAACTAGATGTGCTGAGATACAGAGATGTATAAATGTAAACATTATTCTGGAAGGCCTTACTTGGTTGCACTAAAAAGGCATTCATGTATTAAAAATAAATGAGTCAAAAAACACAGTTAAACACAATAGCTGAAAACAAAAAAGCACCTATAATAATACATATTATAATGAATTGTTTTATATCATCATTAAAAGTTGAATAATTCCCACTCTATGGATATGTGAGTAGAAATACAAAAGCCAAATTCCTTGTCCCACTCAAAAGAATCAGTAGAAATCAACACTTGTGACTTTATTTCTCCCCAGCCTTTTCCTAAATATTCTTTTTATGAGTTAGAATAAAATAAGCATGAAATTATTTCTCATCATACTGGAAACTACAATGGAAACAAAAGAACTAGAACATCAGTTTTCTCGACTTAAAGCAGAAACTCTTGGATCCAATTAAACAAATTTCATGGAAGGAAGATCCAGAAGATTGCATTTTGGCTGCATTAGATTTTGCTTGGCTGGGTAGAGGAAAATGTGTAGAATAAACTACAGCAGAAGTAGGTCCCTGCCCTCTAGTGGCCAAATCAGAGCATTACAAAAATTTCCTTCAAAACATGGAATAGTGGACTTCTAAAAGCCAAGACTGTATGAAAAATATTATTTATATTGTTCCTATTTCCAAAACAAACAAAGGTATCTTTAAAATATAATACAAGTGGATCAGTAAATGGATAGCTGGAAAAAACATTTTGACAAATGTTACGGAAGGAGGAGATGCCGTTTGGTCTGCTAGTTGAAAAGATTTCCATCTCGGGCACTGAAAATTTGGTCCTATGATCAAGCAATAGAGAATTAGGGTTTGGAGAACTTATGTGGGTAGCTAATATGGTAAGTAAAGGTCTTCCAAACACCAGATGTGTGACTGTATTGGGTCATGCTGTCCTGATAGAGTCACCTAAAAAGTACAATTCCTTCTATGCAGTCATTAGGATGACAGCATCTTGATTTGGATACCAGATGTCTAAGGGGCAAGGTTATCAGTTCTTACAGAATAATAAGGTCGAGGCTCATAATTTCAGCAGCAGGAATCCAGCCCACTCAGCACACTTGTGGGCAGTGGGCGTGGTTTTGTCAGACCAGACTTCGCCTCAGGTAATAGCTTCCCCAAACACATGTACAGTTGGCACCTTAACTGTACATTACCTGAATGATTTAGATAATGTATCTGCCCCACATTACTAAGACATTTTGAACATTTCTAAAAACTCTCTCCTGATGTGTGTGTTCTGAAGTGTTTAGGGATGAAGTGTACTAATATTTGCAACCTAGTTAGAAATGCATCAAAAAAAAAAGAGGGATAATGAATGGACAGAGGGGTGGATAGATGGATATATATGTTATAAGGCAAATGCATCAAAATTTAAGTTGTGGAAGCCAACATTATACTTAACAGTGAGAAGCTGAAAGCTTTTCCTCTAAGATCAGGAACAAGACAAGGATCCCCACTCTCCCCACTTTTATTCAACATAGTACTAGAGGTCCTAGCCGCGGCAATCAGACAACACAAAGAAATAAAAGGCATCCAGATTGGTAAGGAAGAAGTCAAACTGTCGCTTTGTTTGCAGATGACACGATATTGTACATAATAAAGCCTAAAGAATCCACTTCAAAATACTAGAACGAATATCTGAATTCAGCAAAGTTGCAGGATACAAAATTAATAAACAGAAATCTGTTGTGTTCCTATACACTAATGATCAATTAGCAGAAAGAGAAATCAGGAAAGTAATTACATTCACAATTGCATCAAAAAGAATAAAATACCTAGGAATAAACCTAACCAAAGAAGTGAAAGACCTATACCCTGAAAACTACAAGACACTCTTAAGAGAAATTAACGAGGACACTAATAAATGGAAATTCATCCCATGCACTTGGCTAGGAAGAATTAATATTGTCAAAATGGCCATCCTGCCTAAAGCAATCTACAGATTCAATGCAATCCCTATCAAAAAACTGACAGCATTCTTCAATGAACTGAAACAAATAGTTCTAAAATTCATATGGAACCACAAAGACCCTGAATAGCCAAAGCAATCCTGAGAAGGAAGAATAAAGCAGGGGGCATCTCGCTTCCCATCTTCAAGCTCCACTACAAAGCCACAGTAATCAAGACAATTTGGTACTGGCACAAGAACAGACCCACAGACCAGTGGAACAGAGTAGAGAGTCCAGGTATTAACCCAAGCATATATGGTCAATTAATATACAATAAAGGAGCCATGAATATACAATGGGGAAATGACAGCCTCTTCAACAACTGGTGTTGGAAAAAATGGACAGCAATATGTAAGTGAATGAAACTGGATTACTGTCTAACTCCATACACAAAAGTAAACTCAAAATGGATCAAAGACCTGAATATAAGTCACGAAACCATAAAACTCTTAGAAGAAAACATAGGCAAAACACTCTTGAATATAAACATCAACAACTTCTTCATGAACATATCTCCATGGGCAAGGGAAACAAAAGCAAAAATGAACAAGTGGGACTATATCAAACTAAAAAGCTTTTGTACAGCAAAGGACACCATCAGTAGAACAAAAAGGCATCCTACAGTATGAGAGAATATATTCATAAATGACATATCTGATAAGGGGTTGACATCCACAATATACAAATAGCTCACGCATCTCAACAAACAAAAAGCAAATAACCCAGTTAAAAAATGGGCAGAGGATCTGAACAGACCCTTCTCCAAAGAAGAAATTCAGATGGCCAACAGCCACATGAAGAGATGCTCCACATCGCTAATCATCAGAGAAATGGAAATTAAAACCACAATGAGATATCACCTCACACCAGTTAGGATGGCCAACATCCAAAAGACAAACAACAACAAATGTTGGAGAGGATGTGGAGAAAGGGGAACCCTCCTACACTGCTGGTGGGAATGTAAACTAGTTCAACCATTGTGGAAAGCAGTATGGAGGTTCCTCAAAAAACTAAAAATAGAAATACCATTTGACCCGGGAATTCCACTCCTAGGAATTTACCCTAAGAATGCAGGAGCCCAGTTTGAAAAAGACATGTGCACCCCTATGTTTATCACAGCACTATATACAACAGCCAAGATATGGAAGCAATCTAAGTGTCCATCAGTAGATGAATGGATAAAGAAGTGGTACGTATACACAATGGAATACTATTCAGCCATAAGAAGAAAACAAATCCTACCATTTGCAGCAACATGGATGGAGCTAGAGGGTATTATGCTCAGTGAAATAAGCCAGGCGGAGAAAGACAAATATCAAATGATTTCACTCATCTGTGGAGTATAAGAACAAAGCAAAGGCTGAAGGAACAAAACAGCAGCAGACTCACAGAACCCAAGAATGGGCTAACAGTCACTAAAGGGAAAAGGATTGGGGAGAATGGGTGGGAAGGGAGGGAGAAGGGGAAAAAGGGGCGTTACAATTAGCACACATAATGTAGGGGGGCAGGCACGGGGAAGGCAGTATAGCACAGAGATGACAAGTAGTGACTCTATAGCATTTTACTACATTGATGGACAGTGACTGGAATGGGGTTTGTGGGGGGACTTGATAATGGGGGGAGTCTAGTAACTACAATGATACCAAAATAAAAAAAATTAAGGCTTTAAAACAAGGTGGAAAAAAAATTTAAGTTGTGGAATCCAGGTGATCAATATATGGGTATTAGTTGTACAATTATTTTATTATTTGTGTGCATTTGAAAAATTTTTTAATGAATTATGGAAAAACTCCTATTATTTTGAAGAGTCTACCAAAATGAGTTAGAAGCAAAAGACTGCTTTCAGGGGCTGAATAATTCATCTGCTGATGTCAGTTTTTGTCATCATATAAAGAAATTATCAGCATTCTGATGATTTCTCTTTGTTGAAATATTAGTAACAGATGCAAGTTTACATGTATATGTGTGAATTTTTATTGTCAGTCTCTTCCTCCAGACTAAAAAACCTATGAGAGTTTATTTTTCTCATGATGACTGACATAGTTGTGTTAAAAAAAAAATCACTGAATCAATGAATGAAGAAATTCACATTTTCTTTCCTGCTTATATGTAATCAATAGATATACTATGAATGACAAATTCTGAAAACTAAAGGACCACCTAAGCGTTATGCTAAAATAAAAAAAATTTTTTTTGAGTGAATGAATCAATGAGTGAAGAGATACTGCTCTTTCTAATTAATTAATTAAACTAATTAATTAATATCCACTCATTCAATGAATTAATTTAATTCATTAATTGCAGCAGTTTATTTAGAAAGAGACTAAAGGGTGACAGGGTAGAGCTCTACTGACTATTTTATATGTATTGCTTATGTTACCATTCCTAAAAACTTTAATTTACTACAATATTTTAATACAGTCTCCAAAGAAATCAGGAGAAATGACCTCTTTGCAGTTTCACAGAAATCATGGATTCCTCTTTTAAAGAGAACATAAACCAACCACCCTTTACATTCATCTTGTGGGAATGTATCTTTCAAAATAATTAAGCTAAATCATTTCACAAAGACTGTGAAATGGTCAGCCACTCACAGAACAGATTGTGGACAATTCACTGAGAATTTCTTCTGGAGCCCTTCACAGGTTCCTGTGACTAAGCAGACAATTTAGGGCGCATGGAATTAATGGCCTTTTGATTATATTTTAATTCCACAGGAGGAGAGCCACGTGTGAGAGACAGATGCAGAGCTCCAAAGCAATGGTCCTCAGTGTGTGGTCTCTGGACCAGCAGCATTCAAACCTGTTAGGAATGTAAATTATTGGGTCCACCCAGATCTTCTGAATCAGAAACTCTGGGGGTGGGGCCCAGCCGCTGTACTTTAAGAAGCCATCCCAGTAATTCTGACAGGTGTAAAGTCTGAAAGCCTTGCTCCTCAAAATATGGTCCATAGGCCATCAGCATCAGCATCAACTGGAAGCTTGTTAGAAATGCAGAATTTTGTGCTTTGTTTCAGGTCTATTAAAGCTGAATCTGCACTGTAACAAGATCCCAGGGGACCTGTATGCACATTAAAATTTGAGAAGCCCTGCTCTGAAACAGAGTGAAAAACTTGGGCTTGAGACTCATGCTTCTATAACCCTATTGTATCTGGCATGGTATGGATTACAATATTCAAGTTTCTGGATTCATTGCTGTTTTAGGCAGATGAGCCCAAACCCCTCATTAGAATCCACTGAAATTGTAAAAACTGTTAGAGGAGGTATGTAAAAGCAGTGGAATTGAACCACTCATTGAGAAGTTTCACCTCAAGTGAGCATACGGTCTTCTCTTGAGATCTCATTTAAAAAGACCCTAGTTCCTCCATTTATCCAATGATATTAGGCAAGTTTCTCTACCATTACAAGCAACTATTCCTTCTTCTGAAAATGGGGCTCTCTGTTGGTTCTAGCCAGGGCATCCAGTACACGTGTCTTGTAAACCTCAAAGCCCTAGAGAAATGAAAGGGACAGTATCATTATCTAAAGGCCTTTTCATGAAAGGCAAACTTTCTCTTCCTGTTCTATTGAATGCTTTCAAGTTCAGGGATTGTGAGAAACTATTGTTTCTCTAAGTCGGCACTTTTTAAAATTATTTGAGGAGGAAGATTTTCATTAAGAGCAATTCAAAATAACCAGCAAACCTCATGTTAGATTTTAGTGCCAAGCTTCTGAGCCATGGATGAAGCATCCAGCATCTGTCTTAGAAAAATTAAATAACACCCAAAGGCATTATTGAGTTAAACGCTGTAACCTTTAGAGAGTACCATTTGTCTTTTTGGCTGTTGGGTTATCTTACCGGTGAAATTCATCAGACCACAGGACCTTTTTCTTTAAAAATAATCAAATCCCATTGAAGCCACCTGTGGTGCTATGTGCTGAATTAGGAAATAAACTATTTTAGATAAACTTCGGCTTACTTATAAAAACACATCTGACAACTTAAAAAAGTAGGCTTCTGGAATAAATGTATTAGCAAACAACTCTTCCTTTTCCACATCAAAATGATGTGAAGACCTCTCAAAATACCTTCATTCATATAATGCGCACACAGAGAGAATGCTTGAGAAAGAAATTTTGGCCTTGAGGGCTGAGTAAGGTTTAGACCATCAGATACTCTGTCTTAGATCGTAACTTTCCCTAAGGGTGAAATTCACGCTTGGCAAATGAATGTAGCCTTTGTAACTTGGAAGTTTTGAGTAGGGGGATATGTATTTTGGCTAGCAGCCAGTGTACAAACTAATCAAACAGAACCCACATATATAAACCTAACCTCTTGAAGAAGTTCTGATAATACCCAGCGATTTAAAGGGGTAACTTTTGGCATTTGATTTAATGAAAAAGTCATTCAAAGGATGTTACGATTTAAGGTAAAGTCTTACATTCTGTGCTCAGTCACGCTGGTAACCTGCTATCGAGGACAGAAAGATGAACGCACGTCTAGTCATTTTAAAGGTTACTAGAAAATTAGTTTTGTTATTGAGCTAGTGCAATGTGATGTAGAGTAGACCCTTGCTACTCAAAGCATTATTCTATCACCTGTGGCTTGTTAGAGATGCTGGGTCTCAGGCCGCACCCCAGGATCAGCATTTTATCATATGCCCTGGTATGCAATTAAACTTCTAGAAGTGCTGGCGTAGAACATAAATTCTGGAGCCAGATGGTTGGGATTTCAATCCCAACTCCACTCCTTACTAGTTGTATGGCACTGGGCAAGCAACAGAATCTCTCAGTGCCTCAGTTTCCTCATCTGTTAAATGGGAATAACAGTGGTAATTAAGACATACAGATAAGGTAAGACTTAACATGTTAATCCACTACAGGGCTCAGGATGGTGCCAGGTCCATAGTAAGCACTCAGTGAAATATTTCTGCATCCCATGATGTGCTAAAACAAGTCACGTACGAATATTGCAGTTGGACATTAATGGTAATCATGTAATATTTTGTAATCAATACATTGGGTATTTTTTTATCCTTACAGGTATATTTTAAAATAGAAATTAAGAAGTGTTATTATTATGGTGGGTATAATGATGAGTCATTCAGCAACTCTATAACCATATAAAGCATTAGGGCTGCAAAATAGTTTTAAAAAATTAAGAAGTTAGTGAAGAAAAAATATACATACATAGAAAACATGCTAGAAGGACATACATCAGAAATGTTAAGAGTATTTGTAAAATTACTGAGAGACTTTTTTGTTTCTTTTGTTTTTTGTGTTTTTAATTTTTTATATTACCTTTTATTTAGAGTAATAGCTAAAACTATTATAAAGCCTTTGTTATGATTTAGATTAGGTAACTTTCTACAAGTCAGTACTAACCTACCACCATCCTGGATGACAATTTTAAAAGAGAAGAAATAAATTAAGCAACTCGAATATCTATAATTCCTTAACTTTCAACATATATATGTCAGAACAATATATATATATGTCTATTGTTCAAAGCATGGGGGAATTTTCAACTGTGTTACTTGTTTGGCTTGCGAATTACTCTACGAAAATAACTTATTAGACTATTACAAGTTGGGACTATACTGCAGTCCAATGTAGTCTTTAATTTTCAAATAGAAATGACATTTGTAACTGCTAAGTTAAAAGGACTATACTAAAAGAGTCTTTGGTGCTAAAATAGCATCTCCAGTGCCTGCCACGTCCTAGATAGAATTTTCTTTTGAGAAAACCACAGCTGCTTATTTTCAGTGGCCTCATTCAAACAAACTTACATTATTACAAGACATGATAAAGAGCACACGGTGTTCGAAGGCATGAAATGACTTTTCTTTCCTAGCATTACATGGTAAGGGCAAATGATTTTTTTCTTATGTTTCAAAATGAGGTCAGTTATGAGTTTAGACATTTCAAAGGAAAAAATTACCTTTTCTCTGTTGGACCATATGGAATCTAGGTGATTCAAAGCCTCCAGAATTATTTCTAAAAGTGAACATGTCCAAATGTTCTCTAAGTTTAACCATTATACATTTACTGAAAATCCTTTCCGAGCATCATTTTTAGAGAAGAAACAAAGAGAAAGTTTCTAAAATTCTACTTCGGTATTTTTACATCCATTGGCGTTGCATTCTTCTCCCAAACAGCTTTTTGATATGTGATGTGCCGCAAAGATAAGCCTTTGAAAGGACAGCGATGTGCAAGGATCTCTCTTGTGTCAATGGTCCTAAGGCCCCCACTCCTCAGAGGAAATCTTTAAAGAAATAGTCTCTCTCAGGTGCCATCAGCAAAAATTCCATAATGAGAATTTTACCTTAATTGCTGTACTCTAGAAGCTGTAATTGTTGATTCTTAAATGTTCTCTTCAAGTGAGGGCTTACTTTTTGGATAACCTAGCTAACAATAGGTAGGAGTTGATGGTACAAAAAGTATCACTTCTAAATAGTGCTAACACATATACTTTTACTTGAAAGTGCTTTCTTTAAACTTCTATTTCTTAGAAAATAAAATACATCCAGTTGATTAAAGTGATTCCTGTTTTTCTAATTAGAGAAGAATGACATTAGTAGTAATGTATTTATATCTACACAAATTATCTTTACCTTGAATTATATTTTGTTTATATGGTACGAAGCTAAAACAGGTAGAATAGAATTTCAGAGCTTCTGGTAGATTTCTAAGGAGAGCCTCTAATTTCATACTGGTGTCTATATGAGCAAAATGATAAATTCTTTTAATTGTCTAGTCTTAATCTTTTCAAAGGCCACTGGAAAGAAAAAGTGTCATCCCTGAAGAAACACGAGAATGAAACATATAACTATTGTCAAACATAAATTCTAGTTCCCCAAATCAAAAAATTCTTAAGTGTACTCATTCTTGAATTTAATTATAAAACTGCAGCAATTTAGCATTGTTTAGCATGGCTCCCTATAAGCAGCATTGGACACAGGATTCTTGAATACGGGATTTACTGAGAGAATGCGCTTAGGAGAAAACTGGATGGAAGTGAAGAAAGTAAGATAGGTAAAGAAGATACGCCAAGACGTGGTCTCTGTTGGAGACTAGCCTCAGTCAGCCTGATCCCACACGGGGCTTCAGAGAGTGAATTGCACCACAGAAACTGCCCACCCAGAAGGAACCTGGGGTGTTATTTTCCTGATCTTTCCATTTCTGGGCATGGGTTACTCCCTTGCAAGAATAACCTGCCAGACATCTCCAGACATGGTAGCTCCTAGCAGCCCAGGCCAGTCTGGGAAGTGGGTGTCTGTGAGCCATCTGCAGCTGGCCCCTGCAGCAGCCCTGCCAAGGAGATCTGGGCAGCGCTTGCTTGGAGCTGTAAAGACACCTCCTTCTGTGGGCCCTGTACAAGCAGCCAGTGCCTACACTAACCCCTCATATCCAAGCAGGGAGCCCACGTGCTTTTCACTGTTTCTTTTTTCCCTCTGCAGATGCTAAGCATAGATGTTAGAGACACAATAACGAGAAGTATATTCGTGTCTATCTTAGGCATAACTTTCTAGCAGTGTGAAACTTCCCTCTAACTCCACTTACTGCTGCATAACACAAAAAGCATTATTTACAAAATTTTCGAGGCTAACTTTAAATTTAATCACAGAGGATGATGTATCTAT
>JAVSCE010005335.1:0-47379 GCA_032199065.1 Smutsia gigantea | reverse complement strand
GGGTGGGTGGGTGGATGGATGGATGGATGGGTGGCTGGGTGGATGGGTGGATGGATGGATGGATGGATGGGTGGGTGGGTGGCTGGGTGGGTGGGTGGATGGATGGATGGATGGGTGGATGGGTGGATTGGTGGATGGATGGATGGATGGGTGGGTGGGTGGGTGGCTGGGTGGGTGGGTGGATGGATGGATGGATGGATGGATGGATGGGTGGGTGGGTGGCTGGGTGGGTGGGTGGATGGATGGATGGATGGGTGGATGGGTGGATGGGTAGATGGGTGGCTGGGTGGGTGGGTGGATGGATGGATGGATGGGTGGATGGGTGGATGGGTGGATGGATGGATGGGTGGATGGGTGGGTGGGTGGATGGATGGATGGATGGGTGGCTGGGTGGATGGGTGGATGGATGGATGGATGGATGGATGGGTGGGTGGGTGGCTGGGTGGGTGCGTGGATGGATGGATGGATGGGTGGATGTGTGGATGGGTGGATGGGTGGATGGGTGGATGGGTGGGTGGGTGGATGGATGGATGGATGGATGGATGGGTGGGTGGGTGGATGGGGTGGATGGATGGGTGGATGGCTGGGTGGGTGGGTGGATGGATGGATGGATGGGTGGATGGCTGGGTGGGTGGGTGGATGGATGGATGGATGGGTGGATGGACAGGCAGAGGTAACAGGGTTTCTGCTGAGTGCAAACAGACCCTTCAGCTCCCTTCTCTTGGCTGTCAGGGGGTCGTAGGGCAGAACCACCCTGCTCCTGCCCTGGGAATCTGGTGGGTGGCTCTACGTGTGGGCACATCCCAGGTGACCCAAAGCTTGCTCTAGACTCTTTCACTGGTGGCCAGGCAGCAGCCTTTGTCCAGAGATGCTGAGGGGGCAACAGGAAAGCGGTGGTGGGTTCCAATCCCCTTGATCTCTGGGACCTGAGAGGACCCTGTGTGCCTGGCTGGAGAGGGCTGGAAGGTGCCCCCCAAAATGCATGCCCACCAGATCCTGTGAATATGACCATATTCAGAAAAAGGGTCTGCACATGCAGTGAAGGGTCTCTAGGTGAGGTTGCCCTGGATTAGGGTGGCTCTGGATCCAACGACAAGTGTCCACACGAGGAGAGAGACACAGGAGTGATGTGGCCGCCACCCCAGGGGGCCTCTTCCCCTGGGGGCCCGCCCCCTCCCTGCCCACCAAGCTGGGGCCCCACCACCGAGGCTGGGCACCTCGGTCACTTGTCCTGGGCATCGTCTCCCTGAACTCGCTGAGCTGCAGGCCTAGAGGGGGTTGGGGGAGGAAGTCGGGGTCCCTCTCCAGTTTCTGCTGGTGTCTCAGGGGTGTCACTACCCCGCACGCCTCACCCCGCTTCTGCGCCCCCTTCTCAGTCACCCGGCTCCCTCAGGAGAAAATGCCTGTGGAGGCTGTTCTCTTCCCTGCCCCCCCACCCCAAATGAGGGCCGTTCTTACCGATACTGTCATCCTGTCATTAGGCCACCTGACTCCTGCCTCAGCCCCGAGTTGCAGCTTTGGCCCTGTGTCCCTCTGGCTGTGGCCACAGAGCCTGGCTGAGTCCTGCTCCATGTGACCGGCACTCAGGAGTCCAAGTTAGGGAGCAGAGCCCACCAGCAGCCCCTCCCGGCCTTTTCCCAGACAGGCTGTCTGCACGGCCCAGGGTTCAGAGCCAAACAGGGACCAGTCCAAGCTGCCAAGGTTAGGGGTCCTCTACTGGGACTGAGAATGTGGGTGCCTCCTTCATCACAGGATCCCAAGGACCCCAGGCTGGGAGCAGACCCCAGCCCAGCACATGGCGTGGACATTCTCTGTCCCCCAGCATCCTCTCTGAGCTCCCTTGGCCTCCCCGGCCTCCCCACTATCTGAGGTCCGTACTCAGGGGAAAGAGACCAGGACGTCTTGTTGCCGAGCCAGGGGGGCCGCTAACTGGGGGGCAGTGGGAACCAGCCAGGTGGCAATTTGGAGCAGGTGTGGGCTGGAGGAGAGGCCGTGAGTGAGAGGGGAGACAGAGCCTGAAGGCCCTTGGCAGCTGGACGGCCAGCACCAAGGTGGGGTGGCACCCTGCCCTCACACGCCCCAGGCTGGGCCCTCAGCCCCACACTCACCCCACCTTACTGGCGGTCCCTCCACGGCCCAGAAAGGGGCTGGGGCTGGGACGGGGTGGGCCAGGCCGCCTCTCGGACCCGGGGCACTGTTACAAAGCACCACAGCCTGGGCGGCCTGAGCATGAGGACTCATCCTCTGGAGGCTGAAGGCTGCCCCCAAGGTGTGGCAGGGCAGGGCTCCCCAGGGCGGGGGCAGCTCCTTCCTGCCTTGCGGACCCTGGGCACGTGGCCCAAGGCACACCTCTGCATCCCTCCCTCCTCCCTCAGGTGCGTGTCCTCTCTGCCCCTCATGGGAGCAGTGGTCCTGGACTCAGGGCCCACCCTGTCCAGTCTGATCCGACCTTAATGCAGCTTTTCTGCCGAGGACCATTTCCCAACAAGGCTGCTTTCTGAGGTTCTGGGTGGGTATGAATTTCAAGGGTACTCAGGGCAGTGTCCCAGGAGGTGAGCAGAAGCTTCACAGCAGGGACATGGGGGATGGCTGATGAATAAGGAGCAGTCTGCAGAGCCAGGGAGTGCTGTGGCTTGCCTGAGAACACCTGGGCAGGTGGGGGGCACTAGAGGCCTGGGGCAGGCCCGGGGACGGGATGGGGGCCCTGCAGCTGGGACCCCTGCGCACAGTAGCATACAGTGGTGGTCAGTGGATGCTTGCGGAGTGACCCGGAGGGAGGAAAAGGGACTGCAGAGCCCAGACAGATTACAGGGGCACGTGCAGGCCCAGAGAGGAGGCCTGGAGAGTCTGGGGAACAGACAACCGTCGGGGCCGGCCTTCCCCAGCAATGGATGTTCGTGGTGCTGAGCCAGACAGAGCCGCACCCACCCACCAACAGCCAGCAAGGTGGGGGATAAGGGGCCGCGGCCTCCTGGGGCCTGTTGGGGTGGGGCAGAGGGAAGGTCAGCTGAGAGAGTGGCTGTTTGGGGTGCGCAGAGGCTGTGCATCTGGGGGGAGGGCGGGAAGGTGGGAGCCGCATGCACTTCCTTCCCGGGCTGAGACCCGAGGGAGCCGCTGTGTCTCAGAATGCGGAGTGGGGGTCCCGGCCTCCCCCACCCGCAGCAAGTGCTCCCTGGTGTCTGGAAACAGGAGAACGACAAGAGCAGCTCAGCCGGCCTGCACCACGGTTAGTGCGGCTTCCCTTCTGTCCTCGCTGAGCTCCACAGGGCAGGGAGGCGGAGCCTTCTGAAAGGTTCCAGCTTTGCCCTGTGCGGGAACAGAGCGGCAAGAAGGTCTCCCTGACACCCTGTGGCGCTACCCCAGCCCCACCCCTGTGCTGGCCTGCTGGTCCCCGCAGTCCATCAGACAAGTTGGCCGCCCCTTTCAGGGTCCTGGATGCGGGTCCTGGGGTCCCTCCCTGGCCCCAAGTCTTTCCACCCCACAGTGCTGGGAGAAGAGCTTCTCGCCCATGTCCTGAGGTTGGCACTGCTGCCATCCAGGCAGAAGTGTAGCTACAGTCCCTGCGACCAGGGACTCCGCCCGGGGAGAAAGCCCGTGGGGCACCAGGTTTCCTAGAAGGGGCACTGGTCCCCAGTGTGGTTCTGAGACTCAGACTCACCGTAAAAACACCAGGTCTGACACAGGCTTGTGGAAGAACGCTCATCGCAGCTCCATTTAGAGCCGCAGGTATGCCGAGCCCGCGCTGCCAAGGGCGAGACGGCTCTGGGCGTGGCCCCGTGGCGGAGCCCTCAGCACAGCAGCTCAGGAGGCACGTGGGAAGGGGACTGTAGAGCAGCGTGCTTTTCCCTTTTGGGGGTAAGACACATCACATAAACCACACCTTCCTGCCCATTTTTTAGCACACCTTCAGGGTCCACCTCCATCACTGAGGGGACCCAAGATGTTACCAGCCTGTAATTAATGGAAGCAGCCAATGAGCGGTGCCACATTTTTAAAGCAGTTTTGTTGAGATGCTTCACACTGCACAGCCTCCCCACTCAGGGAGCCGCCCTGCTCCAGGGCCCACGGGGATCCTGGTCCTCCCCAGCCCCTGGTGGCCATAAGGCACATCTTCTCCATGGATTGTCCGTTCTGGACGCTTCCTGTAAGTGGAACCCACACCTGGTGGCCTTCTGCCCAGGTCTCAGTGAGCCTCTTTTTGGGGCTCAGCCTAAGGTGGCTCATCCTATTCCGTTGCTGGGAGGGACCAAGTCCCATTCTCTTCTCCGTCTTGGAAATCTGGTGAGCGTTGTACAGTGATGGCTTGCTCGGTCTGCACAGGCACACGTCAGGCTTCAGGCCCCGGGTGGCCAGCGCAGGCTGCAGGGCACTGGCCCACCGCGCCACAGCCCCCGACAGCGACGGCCGGCCCTGGCGTGCAGTGCAAGGCGGGCCAGTCAATAGTTCTGACGTCTCAAAAGGGGAGGAGGAACCTGTCCTGTGGAGGCACTTTCTACCTGGCGACTTCGCTCAGTGTTCTCGGAAGGAGCTCAAACATCTGGGGAAGGTGCTGCGGAGGCCCGTTGAAGCCACGTGGGCGGCGCCGTGTCTGGCCACAACTCTCACAGCTGTGCCCAGGCACGGGCCTTGCCCTCCAGCCAGCAGCCACCATCCTGCTCCCCACCCACGCAGGCACCCTGCCCCTCCTGCTGCCCTGCCAGTGGCCCACCTCCTCCTCTGAGGCCCATATCCATGGCACCCCCGGCGCTAGGGGACCTGCTGAGCCCTCCCCCAGGGGGTCACTTTGCCTATCAGATGCCACCATATCTTCATGTCCCACCAGGAAGAGAAGACCCCGCAGGAGCCGCTTCTCCACTGGAAACGGCTGACAGCCGTGGCAGCCCCCCAGCATCTCCAGGGTGCCCGGAACCACCATGACCCCTCGCCCGTGCACACGGCCCCTGGGCAGCCCGGCGTGGGGCAGGGCCTCCTGGCCACTGTGCCCACCATCCCTCTCGACTGTAGATGCTGTCCCCTCTGCAGATGGGGAAACTGAGACACAGTCAGGCCACCTGTCACCAGCGGGGGCTTTCTGACACCTAATTAATGTCATTGGTAAACCGCACGTATCCTCTGGTGCATCCTGGGGAAGCCAAAGCCCGAATTTGTATCAGGGCACCACCAGGTTCTGGAACAGCGGGCTTTTGTTCACTGTCTGCTCCTGCACGTTGCCAGAAGCTAACAGGCTCACGGGGTGCCTTGGGGCCCAGGACTCCAGCCCCAGAGGCCAGGATGAGCCCCCGCCAGAAGCCCCAGAGGCTGCCTCCCTCCAGGCCTGAATGTGGCCCATGAATACACCTTCTGGGCAAAGAAAATGCCTGGTGGCTCCCAGCCTGATAACACACATCCGTTGTCCCCTCAGCCTGGAGCTCAGACCCGAAGCTGCAGACCCCCCATGGGACCCACCCACCGAGGAGGAGCCGGCACCCAAAACCTGCCTGGGCTTCACAGCAAATGAGTGGCCCAGGGCAGGTGGGCACCCAGGCCTCCCTCCCACGAGGCCACCCCCAGGCCCCGCTCTGTCCCACCCGGAGGCACTTTCCTTCATGTCTGAGTCTGCCCACTTCTCAGTGGTGAGCATGGAGGTGTGGAGAGAGAAGGCGGCCCCTCACCACTGCCCTGCCTGCCTTCCACATGGGGGATGGATTTCCCCGCTGGGGGGTCAGGCAGGAGAGCCCCAGAGCATGCACTTGCCTTTAGCCACTGCGTGGGACTGACCCCGTGGCTGGTCCACGGGGCCGGGCTGTCGGGAGCCAGTCTCTGGGTTTGCCGGCCAACGGCCCCCAGGCCAGGCCAAGCGAGGGACTGACCTCACCCCACCTGGAGCTCCTGGGCAGGACCCTGGGGCCCCTCAGGTGCACTGAGTTCCCCCAAGAAGCAGCAACAGGGTCTCTGGCCTGGCGCGTCCCAGCAGAGGCCCTCATCCATTGGGGAAGCTGCCCAGCCACCAGGCCTGCATCCCCATCCCGCGTGCAAGGGGGCAGCCACTGTGTGGCTCTGGGTGCCTGCTCCTGGTGAGTCATGCCAGGGACTCTGCTGTGCCCAGCTGGGTGGGGCCCTGGGCCCTGTTTGCTCTCACTGGAAGCAGGAGGGACTTCCTGCAAAGGTACTGTGGCCTCTTGCCAAGTGGATTCCAAGGGTGTTTTCCAGGCAAATCAGGAAGCGGAACCAGCTGCTCCTCCAGCCCCCACCAGCCCTTGTGGGTCAGAGCCTTCCCAGTCTGCCGGCTCACTTCACCTGGCTCTGAGCCCCAGGACCTGGGACCCAAGCCTCATTGTCCCACTGCCAGGTGCCATGCGACTCAGAGAGGCGAGGGAGATGGTGCCTCCGAGGGCTGGCCAGGCCCCGTGGGAGTCACGCCGGCACGAGGAGGCAGGGCTAGAATGTGCATCAGACCCAGGGGGACATGCAGACACCCCGATCCAGGGGCGGGAATCAGTGATAAGCAGCCCCTGGGGTGGAGGGCCTGCTGGAGTCCTCGGGAGTCTCCTTCCAGGGCCCGGACAGGAAGGTCCCCCCCCACCCGACAGGGACTCCGAGCGCTGGAGGCAGTTCAGCACAAGCCCACTCTGCCCTCACGGCAGCTGGCTAGTCGCTTGGGGCCACCACCTCTGCTGGCACGGCATGCAGTCCACCAGAACCCGTCTGAACCCTGCATTCCAGCCAGGAAACCCCCACTTCCCCCATGTTGCTGGGGAATTCACCAAGAAGCAGAAGTTTGTTCAGATCACCTGAAACCCCCAGGGAGGGTCAGTGCCAGGTGAGCGCCAGGTGGCCCCGCAGCGGGCCCTGGGGGCAGAAGCCACTAGTGGAAATTCGGGAAATCACCGATGCCCCCATCAGGAAGTAAAAGCTGGGGGTCTTAACGGCACAGCCCAGTTTTCTTTTCAGGTGTAGGGGGGACACCTCTCATCACGTGTGGCCGCGTTCCACCACATGAGCGAGGCAGGGGGCCTGGCCAGTTGCTGTCCCTCCCCAGGCTCAGTTCCCGTATTGGCCCCTGCGAACACGGGCTACCTGGGTCCCTGTCCCAACTTGGGGGCAGCGCCTGCTGGGCCTGCCCTCCACCCGTCTGGCACCCAGCTGCCCTGCTAGGGGGCTGTCAGCCGCATGTTAATCTGTCAGTTCCTGGTGTGGGCTGGGACCGGGCGCCCAGCTGGGCCGCGTCTGGCTGCAAACAGCAGAGGGATGCTTGCATGAAGCCCTCGGCGCACTGATAACTCAGTCCCCCTGCCCCCAGACTGACCAGAGTTCAAGCTCATTAGCACGCAGACCCTCAGGTGGTAGTCAGTCACCAGGCCAAGTATGTCCTCCTGCCCTGACCTCCTGACCTCTCGTCTCTCACCCCGTGAAGGGTCCCCAGCCCTCCCTCCCACCTGACCCTCTGGTCACTGTGATGGCACCAGGCCCTGGTTTCACCACCATAGGCAGTGTCCCCACTGGCTTGGGTGGCCTCCTGGAGGTGAGCCGAGAGCCAAGCACCATGAGCCCCACACCTTCTGCGGGGTCCTGGGCAGTGGGGGGAGCAGGGAGGATGATGGATGGGATACTCCGGGCCCCCCACTGCAGGTGCCCCCGTGCCCCAGAAGCCCCGCCACACCGAGAGGTTGTATTTCAGGCCCTGTGGTGGGAGGGAGAAGTCTGCATGCAGACCTGCCGCCTGCCTGGCCCCAGCATGGCAGATCCCACATGTGTCACACACCCGCTTCGTGCAGGGGCAAGAGCAGAGCTGCGGACACCCTCGGGAAAGCGCTGTGTGGTTTCTCTGGGGCCCGAGGACACCAGGAGGCCCACAGAGACCCCGACCAGGGAGAGACTGAGCACAGAGCCCCAACTTCCAGGCCTCTGCCCAGGGAGCCGCGGGGACAGCTGCTCCGACATCCCTTGGGCTGTGTCCACACGGTAGCCCCTTGCCAGAACCGGAAGGGCAGCCCCACCTGGTCCTCACACGCCTGGGTGACAGCAGAGCCCGGGGCACTGGCCCTTTCTCTGACTGTCACGTCTGCAGCCCACGGGCCCACTTAGCTTCTTCTCCAGACCCCAGCCAAACAGCCGCAAGCACTCAGTGGCCCAACAAAGAGAGACGGGGTCTCCTGGAACCCCAAAAAGGCTGATAGAGAGGAAATAAGAGGCCGGAGCTGTGCAGGATCAACGACAGCGACACACAGCCGCGGAGGTGAGAGCCAGCCCCGCCCTGCACCTTCCACTGCGGGACAGGTGGCGGCACCAGGGCCAGGCCCTGCCTGTGGGCGCAGCCTTCCCCTGTCGGCCCTCTGCACTGGCCCTGCCCTGGGGCGCAGCCGCCTCTTGGAGCTGTCCCCTGCTTGCTGATTTGTGGCCGACTTAATCCCACACTAATTAGATTTCTGGTTGGTGGTGAAAGATCTCTGTGCAGACCAGCCTGCTCCTTGTTTTGCACAGAATTTTAATTGTTTCCAAATTAATCCTCAGACTCGAGTGAGCTCAGCGCAGATAAGCTGGTCGCAGGGAGGGGAGCACCACATTCCCCCTTCCCGGACCAGAGCTGGCCGCCCTGGCGTGGGGAGGCCCCGCCTCGGACATGACGCGATCGCTGAGGAATGCCCAGCACCTTCTCCGGCGCTGCCGTCCGCAAGCGCAGCCACGCTGCCCGGCTCGGGGCGTTTCCTTCTGTTTGCTTTTGGCTCGGCCTCTCTCTTAATCCTATTTTCCCCAGTTTATATCCAATTTACTACAGCTTCTGTAAATCTACATTAATTACCCCGTGTGCTTCCAGCCTGTGTGCCCTGCTCACCACTCACTGTCCTGGGAGCTGGACACACAGAGAGAGCCTCGGAGGTCAGGTAGGGGGAGGAGAGGAAGGCACCTCATGCAGGGCAGGGGCTTTGGGGTCCCCTTCCCCCTAAGGAGCCCCCGCCAAGCTGAGGGGCCAGGTCCCAGCCCGGCAGTGTGAAGGACCAGCCTCTTCCACCAGGAAGTCCTCCCAGACAGACTCTGCCTCCCTGAGCCCCCCAACAGCTGGAGCACGTGCCCAGGGCTAGGCCTGCCCTCCCTGCCACCCTACTCCGAAGGACTCGGGCACCTTGTAAAACATGTCCATAACAGTTGGATAAAAATGAATAAAGACACCAAAAGCACAGACAACAGAAGAAGAAATAGATAAGTTGGACTTCACCAGTTACAAATTTTGTGCTTCATAGGACACCATCTGGAAAGTGAAGAGAAAACCTACAGAATGGCAGGAAATATTTGCAAACCACGTATCGGATAAGGGTCTAGTATCCAGAATATATAAAGAACTCCTACAACCCAACAGTTGTAAGGCTGATCACCTAACGTTAAAACATGGGTGAAGCATCTGAAGTAGACATTTCTCCAAAGGAGACACGGGAACAGCCGATAAGCACATGAAAAGTTGCTTGTAATTGTTAGCCAGCAAGGACCACACATCAAAACCACCATGAGATCCCACCTCACACCACTAAGCCAGCTACTATCAGCAAACAGAAAACCCCGGTGCTGGTGAGGATGTGGGATGCGGAACTTGTGCACCGTGGGGAGGAATGCTGCGGGGAGCAGCGCCATGGAAACCAACCGGCTGGCCCCTCAAAAGGTTAAATACAGAATTAACAGGTGGTCCAGCAATTCTGCTCCGGGGTGTGCACGTGAGATAATTGAAAACATATAAACATGCAAAAATGTGTACACGAATGTACATAACATTTTTCATGGTAGCCAGAGGTAGGAACAACCCAGACACCCATCAGCAGAGGAATGGATAAACAAAACGTGGTCTGTGTGTTCAATGGGGTACTCCTCAATTGTAAGGAAGAGTGGGGTTCTGACATGCGCTACAACATGGGTGAACCTCAGTGCACCATGCTCAGTGGGAAAGGCCAGACCCAAACGGGCACACGCTGTGTGATGCTGTTTCCATGAAGTGTCCGGGGCGAAGGGCTGGGGGGTGAAGGCTGAAGGGTGAGGGGTCTCCTTTAGGGGAGATGGGATGTTCTGACATTGGGCAACTCCAGTATATTTGGCAGGTGTACTAAAATCCATTGGATTGTGTATTTTAAAATGCCTGCTCTTGCCGTATGTAAATTGTATCTAAGAAAAGGAAAAGTGATTATTAAAAAGTAATTAATGAGCAAACAAGGGAGGAAGAAATAGTGAAAGCAAATAGAGGCCCCGGAGAGCTCGGGAGCTGTGGGCTCTGCGGGTGCCTGTTCTCTACCCCTGTCCCTCCTTTCCCTGGGGTGCGGCCAGAGGGTGGAGCGGGCCCTGGGGACCCAGCTCTCAGGGCCAGGGCCTGGGTGGGAAGCTCCCTGCAGCCTGTGTCTTGCTTGCTGTTTTTTCTGGAAGCTTCTGAGCTGGATTCTGCCTGATTCTTAAACACCTGGCATCAGAAGGGGCCCACAGGCCACGTGCCAGCCTCCGGCCTCCTGGGCTGGGGCTCTGCTCTGGGCCTGGCGTCCCAGCACCTGAAAATCCTGAGGCCTTTCCAAAGGGATCCAAATTGCAGCCGGCGCCCCAGTCCCTCTGTGACCCCATGGGAAGGAGCACAGCCCACCCACCAGCTGGACCCTGGGCCCCTGCAGTGACCCTTCCTGGCCTCTGATGGCAGAGGTCCAAATGCCCTCCTCCCCAGGCCTGCTCAGGAGGACACCGGTCCTTGGGGTCACGCCTGCAGCCCTCGGGCACTTACTGAGGCTGCAATGACCCAATTTCCTTATGAGGTCACATTCAGACATATGAGTGTCAACGTGTCAACATGCATTTTAGGGACACACAGTCGGACCACCAGAGTGTCTTGTCGGACTTCTGAGCCCACAGCTGCAGGAGGGTGAAGTGTTGCTGCTCTCAAGCACTGCATCTGCGGTGGCTCCTTACAGCAGTGTGGCCCACCCCGCCACCGGGACGAGGGGGCCCCAGGACCCAGGCCCAGAGCCCGTGCAGGCCAAGTGGACCCAGCCAGGTAGCCACAGAGGCCAGGGCCACGGAAGGTCCCATGGGAGGACGAGAGGAATGCAGCACAGCCACACCGACCACATGCACCACGCAGACCTGGTCCTCAGAAGGCCACACATGCCCCCTTCTGTGCAGGACAGCCGGCTCTGAGTGCGCCTGTCAGCATGGCCCGAGGCCTGCAGGCTGCTTGGGCGGCCCGTGGGAACTGACAGGGCTTGGCGTGCCAGCCTGTCCCACCCCAGGCTCCAGGGCCCCCGTCCTCTGCCGACCCTGGCCCAGCCGGCCGGCCTCCCAGCTGCTCCGAGCAGACGTGGCCACAGAGAGTGGGCCTGGCCCCAACACACACAGTCCCAAGGCCCCGGCCCAGAGCACTCCTGGGGGAGTGGCTTCTAGCTGCACAGGGCATCGCCTCCATCACCAAGCCTGGCTGAGGTCATGCCGTCACCAAACACTGTCCTCAGACGCAGGTTGGAGCCAGCGGGTGCCGCCCCACCGCTGCCCCAGGAAACTGAGGCTCGCAGGGCCAGGGGCCACCAGCCCCACAGCCCACACCCGGCCCCGCTTAGCAAGGCAGCTCACCAAGTTCTGGCCGAAAGGGCACCAGACACCCACGAGGCCCAGGCTGCCACGGGGTGGGGGCGTCTGGACCCCGACCCCCACCTGCACCTCCCTCTGGAACAGGGAAGTCTGCCAGGGAGACCTGCCTGTCACCACGTTGCTGGGGCCATACACCAGGGCGGTGTCAACACAACAGTGTCAGGCCTGGAGGATTCACAGGCCTCCAGCAGGTTTCCTCCCTCAGGCCACTGGCCACATCTCCTCCAGGCAGCCCTGCCCCCTGGGCGTTGGGGCGCACACCTCGGCAGGGGAGGACTCGCTCTCCTGGGGGCTCTGGGTGCCCTGCACTGTCAAGGCAGCCGCCGCCCGTCCCTGCAGCCTCTCCATCTGGCTGACCCCGGATCCACCCCAGGTCCTGGGAACAGAGCCAGAGAGGGGAAGGAGGGGTCCGGGGCCTCGCAGCTCAGAGACAGCGCTTGACCCCAGACCCAGGGCTCCCCCTTGCCGGCACAGCTGCCAGGCCCCCATGCGCAGCGAGGCCTAAGCGCTTTCTGAGCAGGTGGAGTAAGGAGCCCCTGCCAGCCGTTGCCCCTGCCCCTCCCTTGTTCTCCTGTTGGAGCCCCACCAGTGCTCTGGACCGAGCCGCACCCCCAGGCTCCAGCCTTCAGCCCCCAGCTCCTAGGGCACAGCCAGGGTGCACTGGGCCTCAGGAGCTCGGAACACCCAGGAGAAGCCGCGGGCAGGTGGTCCGAATGCTGAGTGGGCCACGGGGAGGCAGGGCACCTCGGGTGGGGCAACCCCCTGCTGGTGACAGATTAGTGACCAAGGACATGTACGAACCCAGTGTGCTGGGCCTGCACCACGTGTGTGGGGCTCCACACATGTCCATATGCACGTCCCCAGGTGTGTGTGTGCCCGTGTGTCTCAGCTTGTTCCCTGAGTGTGAGAGCATGGCACTGTGTGCACGTGTGTGTGCGTTCGAGTGTATGTCTCCAGGTGCATATGTGTGCGTCTAACTTGAGGGACACTCCTCTGAGCTCTGGGGGCCGGGAAGGGTCTGTCCCTGGACCTGGGGGGGCCCCTTCCCAAGAGTGTGGACGCCAGAGCAGCTGCTAGGCTGTCCAGTCACCTTGGGAAACACAGACAGATGCTGCCTGGCAATGTCGTGTAACCCACAGGGGTCCCTCTGGACCGATTTTCCACCTAATTTAGCAGGCTTCCGCATTCCTCCCAGCTCAGTCCCCCACCCACCATTGCCTCAGGTCCTGGGGGCCAGAGTTGCCCTGGGGTTCCTGTGCCCCTGGATCAGGCCCCTGCCTGTTGGGGACTCCTGGGTTTAGTCACTGGGGCACTGAAGGCCGTGTCAGGTGCCCAAATGCAGTGGAAAGAGAACCCAGCATCTCTCAAAAACGCTAGAAGTCTCCTTTCAAAACACTTGAGGTTCAAAAATGGACTTCTTTTGAAGAGAAATAGGTCTCCAATGGCACTGTGGCCAGGGTCCAGCAAGGCAAACGGTGTGGTAAACGCCCCTGGGTAAGGGTGCCTCGTACTCAGCCCGGGCACGTGCAGATGCGTGTGGGAGATGTAAAGGAGGCCAACCGGCCTCTTCAGGCGCCTGCTTGCGCCTGGCCTGTGCCGCCCGCTGAGCAGGGTCAGGCAGGGGAAACGCTTCATCCACGTCACCCAGGAGCCATGTGCCATGGGGGAAAGCAGGCAGGGGACAGGATAGGCCCCTGTTATCTGACCTGCGTGGGGAGGAGGGTGAGGCTGCTGGCGGGAGGCAGATGCAAAGACGGCATCAGAATCGAGCCCGTGTCCTGGGCTCTCCCCCAGCCCGCCGAGCACACATGGTGCCGCTCGCCTTCTCCCCAGCTTCCCTCTCCTCCCGGGAGCAGGCCCCCATGGAGACCGCCTGGGCCACATCTTCAGGAGACTTGCCCACATGTGGGCTGGGATGTGGCTCCAAGACGGGCAGGGAGCCGGCGATGCAGGGGGAGGTCAGAGGGATGCAGCCACCAGCGAGGACACCCAGGACCACCAGAAACCTCAGCCCCCGCAGATTAGGCCAGTGAAACAGGCCAGCAAACCGGGGCTTAAACGGCAGATACCTCTCTCTGAAGCTCCAGAGGCCAGAGTCCAGAATCAAGGGCTGACGGAGAGTCCAGGCTCCAGGAGAGGGTCCTTCCGGCCTCGTCCAGCCCCTGGGCAGTCCTGGGCTTGTGGCTGCAGGGCTCCAGCCTCTGCCTTGTCCTCACACCAACGTCCTGTCCCTGTGTCTCCCTCGGGCAACACAACTCTGGGCCATACCCACTCCTGCCGCAGGGACAGAGCCCAGTGGCGCCGGATCTAACCACTTGCTACCTGGCCTTCTTCTATCACCTTGTCCTGGAACCTTTGTCCGGAGCATGCCTGGGATGAACTAGGCTCATACCATCTCCCCTCGATGCCTGAAGTCCAGAGGCAGAAAGTCGGCTGCAAGACCCCAGCAGGCCTGCCTCACCTCCCTGCATTTCTCTTCCGGATGCAAAGCTGGGCACCCGTGTGGGAACAACCTAGGCCTAGGGCGCCATCAAACCCCCCACCCCCTTGTCTGTTCCCCACCACCCCCGCCCCTGCCCCACCCGCTCCGTCTGTTCTCAGTGTCAGCTCAGGTGTGGTGTGTGTCTGCAGGCTGCCCTTCCTGTTGACAGGCAGCGTTTCTCACGCAGGGTTACTGCTGTTCTGGTGCTGGGCACCTCCCACATGGACAGGGAAGTCCACCGAAGCCCCTCCATGCCTGCCCATACACTGGCCTTCAATATGACCTCATACTCGAGACGCCCTGCTCTGTCCTGCACCCGGGCAGCACACTGGACAGGACCACCGGGTCGCCTGGAGAGGCCTGAGCGGCTGCCTGGCTGGCCAGAAGCGTACCCGAAGCAGCTGAGCCGCCCACCCGTACAGCCCCGATTTCCTCCCCACAGCCGCCCCTTCACCACAGGGCAGTGCCTCCCGAAAGGCCAGGAGACCTGCCGGGGAGCAGCCCATGGGTCGGGACCTCAGTGTTGCAGCCACGGCATGTGGCCTGAGGGCTGTTCTGGAAGGATGAAGCTTAGACGGCTGTGGCTGCTCCTGGTGGCCTCCAGGCTCCCCTGCCTCCCTCCTGCTGACATGTGTCTTGTTTCTGCAAAGCTCTTCCCACTGGCATTCTCTGAACACTACTGTGTGCGGGAAGGCCCCAGCCAGGCCCCCAGCCCCCAGAGCAGCACTGCCTGCCCTGCCCCAGAAGCCCCCTCTGTGTGGCCAGCGGGCCTTCCTGCCTCCTCCAACAGGCATTTCAGTCTCACCCTGGGGCGGCTGTGACCTCAGGCCCCTACCCTTCCAGCCTGCAACCCAGGCTGCCTCTCAGGACACGGCTCTGCTATTACCACTCCGGCCTGCTCCACTGGGACCACGGGCCTCCTGCCTCCCAGACCAGCCCCCAGGAGCCAGAGTCCCAGGCCACCTCTCTCCTTTGGTGTTCATCTCCAGCCAGCTCATCCCTTGGTGCCCATCCACAGCCGCTGTGCCCCAGGGCACCCCCGCCCTGTGGACCTGGCTGTGTGCCCGGAAGTCGGCCTGAGTGGGGTGTCCCAGCTGCAGGAGATACAACGGGCCCTACACCAGGTTGAACTGTGTCCCTCAAATTCACGTCCCACGGGATCTCAAATGTGCCATCATTTAGAAACAGTCTTCACAGGTGAACTTAAGGCAGGAGAGGTTGTCCTGTATTGTGGCAGCTCCCTTCCAAGGAGTGTCCTCATTTACAGGAGGCAGATGTGCACAGAGGGACGGGCTCTGTGGCCACAGAGCCAGAGGCCGGAGGTCGGACCTTGATTTCACACCTGGCCCCAGAACTCAGAGAATAAGCCACCTGGTCTGTGCGGAATAGTTACAGTGGCTCCGGGACCCTGGCGTGGGCACCTCGTTGCTGCCCTGTCCCGTGGTCCCGTGGTTCTAGCTTTCCTAGGGCTGCCAGGGTGGGGGTGGGGCAGAACACCTCCCCTCCATGAACGCAGGAGGGTACCCCAGGTTATGGGTCTGCAGGGGCCAGGCTGGGGGTCTCTGCTAAGAGTCTGCAGGCTCAGGTGGGAGGGCCCAGGAGACTCTACCAAACCTCGTGGGTCCCAGGAGCCCCACCCCAAGGCCACGGGGAGGAGGTAGTAGGGTGTTACGGGAATTCAGTCAGTGCTGGCCAGGAGCCCACCCCAGCCTGGCAGAGCCTGTGGACAGGAGAGGATGTAGAGCCTCATGGGAGGAGTGGGGAAGCTGTCTGTCCTAGCTTTGTTCCTGGGCCAGAGGGGCGTCCCCAGCCAGCCTCTGGTCACCTGGCCTGGCAGGGCAGCCATAGCTCCGGGCACGTCCATCCTGCTGGGCGTCCATGGACTCCTCCCCGTGCTGGACGCCTTGAGAGTTATTTCAGGCGCCTGGTGGAGACACGACCCGTCTGGCCAGACAGGGGCCATGCCCCCGCCCATGGGCTTTCCCTGCCAGGGTGCCCCGGCCCTGCATACCGCCGTGACTCATGCCCGCCGTCGGGCCAGCTGTCTCCGTGCAGGGCAGCCTCGAGGATTCTGCCCCCGGTCCCCGTGGCCAGGCGTGCCCTGCGCTGGGTGTCTGCAGCCAGCCGGCCAGGGGTGCTCCTCCAGCCCCCAGGAGTCCCCTGGCCACCAAACAAGCATCTTTGCAAACATCTCCCCATAGGCACAAGGCCCTACCCAGAAGGCGCCCTGGTGGCCAAGGGGTTTAACATGGTGGGCTGGTCACCAGCCTCTCTTTCCGGGGGCCCAAGTCCAGCCTTTTGCTCCCAGGCAGCAATGCATGTCCCCCGCAGGAAGTGGGAGATTGGGCTGGCCAGCTATCCGCATGCCCCACATCATCCTGCTCTGGGCCAGGGTCCCAGAGCCCCCACATTGCCTGGCGACTGTGCCAAGGGCCCCAGGGAGCTTTGGGGAGCCCGCCACCCCGAGGTCTGG
Organism: Smutsia gigantea; assembly: GCA_032199065.1. NCBI lineage: Eukaryota > Metazoa > Chordata > Mammalia > Pholidota > Manidae > Smutsia > Smutsia gigantea. Next base: position 30,841 of record JAVSCE010005335.1, on the reverse strand, counting down.
AATGCTGGCCAACCCTGGTGACAAATTCCACGTGGCAGGGATAGGACTGAGCAGCTCATGCCTCAGGTGATGAGACCAAGACCAGCAGAGGCCCCGCGTCCTCCGGGCTAGGGCACGCTTACTGCATGGTCCGCGGCGAGCCCTCTGCCGGCGCCGGGCTGGCCGGGGGTGTGGGGGAGGCTGTGCTCCGGGCCCTACACATCAAGCCCTTCACACCACTCGTGCCTGCCTCCCTCCCTGGTGACCCCCAAACCCAATCAAAGCCTCATCCATCATGCGTGCTGCTGAGCTCAACACCTCCTTTTCTCAGCGAGGGGGTGGCGGCAAGTCAGCCCAGCCCTGGGGCAGGGAGCTGAGCAGAAGCCTCCAGGGCCACCTCCCCTCCTTCCTCACACCATTTTTCAAAAATTCTAATCATCAGAGAATCGAGAAAGTAATCAGTACCCACTTGAAGTCGCAGCTCCCTTCCTGCCCTCTGATTTACCCGTTACTGGAAGGTAAGCTTTACAAATGGCTTTCTGTAAAAAGGTCTGTCTTGTGTATTGGCGCCTGCATATAGCTACCTTTGTTCATGTGAAAATCTGGAAGCGCCTTCTGCAGGCTGGGCCCCTCCCCCTGGAACACTTGGAGGAGGTATTTCTGCATGAAATTCGCCTCCCGCCAGGCGGGACCTGCTCTGAAACAAAAATGAAGGCAGTAACTTCTGCGGAGGAATTTGTTTAACCTCTCACCCCCGGCAGTAAGTGTGGCGCTGAGCGCCCTGGCGCACTCCGATGTATTTTTATAACACTTGGCAAGGCCACTTTGGAGGAGGGAGAAAATCCTCCAATTGGAGTTGCTGCAGGGGTGGGCTTCTGGTGACTGGCTCCTCTTACAGAAGGAGTTCGGAGGCCTCATGGGTCTCTGCGGCAAACCCATTCATTCATTCACTCATTCATTCATTCACAGCCAACTTCCTTTGCTAGTCAGGCTGACTGCAGCTGGATGGGCAGCCTCGTCCCCAGCCACTGCAGCCCTGATGTGGTGAGGCCAGCAGTAGTAAGTGGGGGAGCTTTGTGTCATGCCTGGCTCTGTCGTCCCCAGAAATCAAGGAGCAATGGCTGAAGGAAGGAGGAACCTGAGATTTGCCACACTCTGACCTGTCCTACCAAGCGTGGATGGCCTTCACGGGCAGGGAGCCCCCGTCTCCAGAAGTAAGCAAGGAGAAGCTGGGATGTGGTTGAGCTCAGAGTGCCCCAGAAAACAGGCTGGGCCAGGTGAGCCTGGGGCCTCTCCAGACAGGCCCCGCTCCCCGCTCAGAAACAGCCTGCTCCTTGGGGTGGAGCCTGCTTCTTCCTGCCAATGGTAAGGATTCGGAAGGGGGTGGTGGACAGGCCCAGGAAGGTGGGGGCTTGAACCAACAGTGGATACAGCCCCTGGCCAAGACAGGCCAGCCCACTGTCCCAGGCCCAGGCTTTATGAGACTGATTTCTCAGCTCCAACGTGCCATTTGGCCTGGATGGCCATCCTGCAGAGAGACCATCCCTCCATGGTCAGCAGACGCCAGGGCCTGCTGCAGGAGCAGGACGTGGGACCAGAAGGCGCGGACAGTCTTAAGCATTCCTGGATGCAGGCGTTTTATGAACTGAGTCTTAACTGAAATAAGTTGGGGAAATTCTAACCCTTGGTTTTGGCAAAACGCAGGACCCGACCTACTGTATACATGGGTTGGGGGTGGGGGGATGCCCACACAGATGCTTCAGCCCCCTCCCCAGCCCGCAGCCCCCCTGGCTACCCTGCAGGTTCCCTCCTTCCTGGGGGCCTGCTGGAGGGGCCTTTGCTTTGCATCAGCATTAACCCAGCCCAGGGCCCGGGGCCTGGCAGCCCGCAGGGGGCTTGCAGCGTGGCTCACGTGCCTGCCAAGATCCCTGGGCTCCTGAAATGTTTACAGAGGGCTGGGAACCACCCCCAGCTCCACCCAGGGTGCTTGCATTTATGTTGGGAAAAATAACAGGATTTTTTCCCCGTTAAACGTTCATTAATGGCTTCTGGAGGTGGGGGAAACCTTGGGATTAAAACCTATGAGTGTGAAGCACCGTTGTGCTGGACTCACCGCACATTCCGGAGCAACTTCTCCGTCGCGGCTTCTCCTTGACGTGGTGATTTGCTCGGGGTTTCGATGCTAAGTTTTGGCTGTAAGCTCCCTGCTGTGTGTGTCCACATGGTTCCTCGTGGGAGAGGGGTGTGCACAGGTCATGTGTCACCCAGATGGCCTGGCTGTGGGGAGGGGCTAGTGGGCAGATGGCAGGGGGCATTGAAGCTTCCAGAACCCATCCTAAAGCATGGCCACGGGCTGCCTCGAGTCACACTGCCCTTGACCAGCAAACACTTAAGTGTCCTCATCACTCTGCTTCCTCCAGTCCCGGAAGCTGGGGTCTGGGGTCAGGGTGTGGGCAGCGCTGGTGCCCCCGAGGCCTCTCTCCTGGGCATTGTCTCCCTGTGTCCTCGCATGGTTGCCCCCCTGTGTGTTTGGGTCCTGACCTCTCTTGAGGCCACAGAGGGGACTAGGGCCCATCTGCGTGGCCCATTTTACCTCCATCACCTCTTCAAAGGCCTTCCTTCAGGCAGGGTCCCATCCTGAGGCCTGGGGGCTGGACTTTAACATGTGAATCTGGGGGGCATGTGTCCCACAAGCACCCATCTCTGACGGTCACACCATGTGATGGTGGATAAAGTCGGTGTTGGGGCTCAGAGCTCTACAGTTTGCAAATGCTTCCCCGCCTGTCACTCTACTTGGGCCCCATGGGCAGGGACGCCAATTTCCCCACAGACTGCCCAGGCCCCAGGTGGGGCACGAGGAGGGGCCCACAGCTCCAACCCCTTGTGGGCACAAAGGAGGCACATGCTGTCCAGGGCCCCAGACCTCCTGCCCTGAGAACCCCAGGGGTGGGAAAGGCGGGAAGATGATTTGAACTCATTCTCTACCCCCAGGAGTCCTGGTGCAGCGCCTCTCTGAGCCTCAGTTTCCCCACCTGTACAACAGACACAGCCAGTCCCTCCCTGGAGGTCTCTGCAAGGGCGCTGGCCTGCATCTGGAGCTGGGTGCTTCCTTCGCATGGCAGCTATTATTGCCAGCAGAATCACACCCAGGGAGCCAAGGTGGCCACAGGGTGCGTCCTTGGCCAGAGGCAGCACCCAGATGGGACAGAGCAACATGCCAGGAGAGTTCCTCCCCACCCACAGGGGCTCCCCGCTCCTGCCGAGTGGCCCCTGTGCCCAACTCCCGCTGCCCAGGCCACTGCCCTGCATGCTCACCCCAGCGAAGTAGCGGCCCGGACTTGGAGGAGCCTGCCTGAGACATCAAGGCGCCCCGTACCACCTGGGACCGTTAATGAGGCCTGATGGCCAATGAGCACAAGAAGGGGCATCAGGTGCGCAGGCCTCCCGCGGTCGTTTGCCTTGCACGGCATCCAGGCGCTGCTGTCCGGGCTGTGGGGCCTGTGGGACTCTGGGCAAACAGCTGCCTTCCAGCCCCTCCAGGGCTGTGCCTGAGCTCCCAGCCCAGCAGGGCGGTGTTGGGGCCCCTTCCTGGGAGACTGCCGTGACTCTGGGGAAGGGGCTGCATGGCCAGGTGTGGGGTGCGTGGCTGTGGTGCTCACCCGTGCACGTGGCACACAGGCCCCGGACTGATAGAGCCAGAGGTGCTGTGGGTCCATCAGCTCCTCTTTCTGAGCTGGAGACCTTGGCCAAGCCACCATGCACTCCCCCAGGGAGGCCCTGTGCCCTCCAGCCCCGTCCTCGTCCGCTGGCTCCTTCTGGTAGGGCAAAGGCCACCCCTGCTCCTTGTCCCACACCCCTTCAGCCTGGGTCCCAGCCCCCACCCCACCAGGCCCAGCCCTGCCACATCTTCGTTCCCCAAACCCAAAGCTGTCCCCTGACCTGGGAGGGCCGAGCCCACGTCCACTGCTCAGCAAATGGAATTTCTCGGCTGCAGGCCCGTCTCTGGCTTCAGAAGAACACCAGCCACTGGGGGCCTGGGCTCACCGAGCCCGCCTCCCACCCTCCCCACTGCGGGGCGATGCGCTCTGGCCTCTCAGCTTTCGGGAGAAGGTCAGCTTGCTGTTTAAGTGGCCACCATGGGGCGGGTCTGGATGAGTCACTCCCAAACCTCAGTCATCTTGGCTGCCACAAATCTTTCTATTTTAATTCATTTTCTTTATTGAGACGAGAGTCACATAACCCAAAATTTACCGTGTACAGTTCTGCGACATTTAGTACATTCACAAGGCATGTGACCATCAGTTCTATCAAGGTGCAGAACTGCCTCTTCTCCCTAAAAGGAGACTCCGTCCCCATCAGCAGCCCCTCCCAGCCCCTCCCTGGCCCCTGCAACCGCCAGTCCTGGTTTTGTCTGAGGACCTGCGCGCTCTGGACATTTCGTAGCAGTAGATGCCTTGGCCTCCCGTGTCCGGCTCCTCCCATCGTGTCTAGCTCCTCCCACCGTGTCTGGATCCTCCCACAGTGTCCAGCTCCTCCCACTGAACATCGTGACTCCGAGGCCCGTCCACCCAGTGGCATGCTGGGGCTTCGCTCCTTCTCAGGGCTGCGCGAGTCTCCCCCGTGTGTTGGGCCGCGCCTGCTTATCCCTCAGCAGAGCCCTTGTCGCCTGTAGCCAGGACCAGGAGAGGCAGCCCTGAGCCCCACCCTCGCTCCCAGCCCACACACCCCACATCCAGGCCTCCTTTCCAGCAGTTTCTCCTGGAAGCTAGAGGGAGGGGTTACCAAGGATGGTTAGGATTTCATTGATTTTAACAGCCCGGTGTGGCGTGTCAGGGTCCGGGGCATACCAGCTGCCCCCTCAATACAGAGGCCCAACTCCCTGTTCACAGAGGCCACTCCATGTCTGCTGTCCTGCCCTCTGGGGCAGCCTGTGTCCTGTCACCTGACCCCCGGAACCCAGTGTGCAGGTGAGGAGTGGCCGGAGAGAGCCCACGATTGCACGGTGATGGGCCGCACAGTGGCCACGTCCCCAGCTGCTCCAGGGTCTAAGCCCTGCGCTCTGCCTTCCCATCCCCGCTGCCCCTAACTCGACTTCTAGCTGGTTTTCCTGCTGGCATGCCAGGGAAAATCAAATCCTCCCGAGTGGAAAAGGCATCTGCCCAAATGAGTTTTCCGAGTCTGGTTTAAAACACTTTAGGAAGCTCCAGGAGAGAAAATATGGTTTTGATTTTCTGGAGCAGGCGCAGACCCCTGAACTCAGCCCATGTGGCCTGACAGCCAGACTCTCAGAGTCTCACCCAGACGCAGCGCATCACAGGGTGCAGCATGGAGCTGGGACGGGCCACTTGTCAAGCCACTGAGAAACTTGGGCAGGGAAAGAAGTAACCCTGTGACTTCAGGGGCATCTTGGCCCAGCCTGGAAGGTCACCACCTCCCTTCCCCAGTCCCCGTAGCTGGTGGCATGGGGTGTCAGGTCTCACCTGCCTGGGACTGCAAGAGCATCAGTGAGACCCGCTCACAGGCATGTGGAAGCCAGGCCCCTGGGCTCACTTCTTATATTGGATCTGATGTGTGGTCCACCTCTGGCTGGGGGTCCCCTGGCCCACAGGCAGCAGGGAGGGTCCACATGCCCAGAGTAAACGGTGAGGGATCCCTGAAGGGCTCCAGTGGACTGTCCCCAGCCTGGCTCTCATGCAGGAAGCACATGTAAGGAGACACAGGCCTCCAAGGTCTGAGGTCACAGGGAATAGGCCTCCCTGCTCCTGGGGGCCTCTGGGGGGTCTACATACCTCCCTGTACCCTGCACTGGCTGAGAAGAACATGAGAGGCCTCCCTGGTCTCTGGCACGCAGTAACCCAGGAAACCCCAGGTCCTCTTTGGCAGGACTGGGAAGACCCCCATCTGGGCAGAGAGTCAGATGTCATGGGGGGGTCTGTGCCCAGTCCAGGGGGTGTGTGCCAGGATGTGACCAAGCCTGTCCCATCCAGACTGGCCCAAAGCCCCCATCTACCCCTGTCCCTTGAAGCCCCTCAGCCAGTCAGAGCCACTGATGGGCAGCTCCATGTCTGACATGAGGTCAGCAATGACCAGAAAGGGCCTGGCCTGCCCCTTTGGGGCTCACGCGTGTGGGTGGGGATGAGCACAACCCACACAGTCCACCACTGTGACAACTTGATTGTGACCTGGGCTGTGCAAGAAATGATCAGACAGGCCAGGTGAGGTGGGGGGCAGGATGGGAGCCATCCCTCAGATCAATGCCTGGCAGGTGCCCCCTGCCCCCGCTGGGAGCCAGCACACCACCCCTGTCCCAGCTGGTCTGGCCTCCTGGGCTGTGAACCCTTTCCTGAAAGTGCCCGAGCCTGTATTCTTTCCTCTCTTTTCAGTATCTCTGCCCCTGACTGCTGGCCAGGCTCTGGGGTTACCTCCTCCACACTGTCCCTCCCCGCCCACCTCCTTGGCCTGGCCCAAGGGCATCTCCTTGGAGCACCCGCTACCCTCACCAGGCCGGCCAGCACACACTGGCATCTGCATACATGAGTGCCCAGCCAGCACCTACTTGCTCCTGCTCTGTGGCCCCCAGGGCCAGCCCCTGCTGCAAGGAGCCCCCAGCACCTCCCCAGGGTGGCCACAGCCTGCTCCGCAGCTCCCAGGGCCTCTGTGTGGCCCCTGAGGGTCTGAGGGACAGGGTCTCTGGGCAGTGGCCAGGTGGGTTCTGTTTCATGGGTGCCCTCCAGGAGGCCACCCTGGCCTCGAGGCAGAGCCCAGAACTCTCAGCGCCAGCCGCCCATCTCCCAGCGGGCTAAGCCGAGTCTGGGCCTTCCCTAGTGTGCCCAGCCAGGGAACCAGCCTTCCGCAGGGGCCCCTCCACCTGTCTGACACGTGTCCGGGAGCTGGGTCAGGGGGAGGCAGCCTGCGTTTTCCAGGCTCCAGCTTCAGGGACTCAACATAAAAGAGGATTTGGTTGGGGACTCTGCGGGGGCTGCATGCAGATGAGCCGCCACTAGGCTGTTCTGTAAGACGGGCCAGGGAGCAGCCGCGCCCACACTCCGGATATGCCGCGCCCGCCGCCCACAGACCCTGTGGAATTAGCTCGCAAATGGGAGGAACAGGTGATGGGCGCCCGCTCAGGGGAGCCAGCCCGCCGCGCTCGCACCCGGTGCGCGAGCGCGCGGCGGAGGCGAGGGCCCTGCGACCCCACAGCAAACTGAGATGTAACTTGTCTCCATTCCCAAGGCCCAGAACTGGCTGCACCCCTGCTCTGCGAGCAAATGGCCTTCCTGCCAGGTGGGAGCGGGACGCCCGCCTCCCCACAGCTCCAGCTGCTGAACCCCTCGGCGACGGCGCCTCAGAACCAGGCTGCGCTCACTGACGGAGCGACGGGACCCCAAACGGCCGCGGCCTTCGACACCGTTCCCCCGCGGGGGCGGCGTGTCCCATCAGGAAATACGCCCGCCCTGCTTCCTGCCCAGGTTGCCTGGCCTCCCCGAAGCTCCCCTGGGCCTGGCGGCTGTGCCGGGGGCGGAGCCAGGCTCGGAGTCCGGCGCTCCCCCCACCCCGCCGGTGACCCCAGCCCAGCCCCCAAACCCTCCTGAAGGACCCCTAACCTGAGTTCCCAAATGTGCCCGCCGTCCTCCCCCGAGGGCGCAGCAAAGCTCCGGAGCCTTCCTCAGCAGCCGACCGTCTGCTAAGTGGCCGTCATGCCTTCTCTGTGGCTCGGCCCGGGCCTTCCCCTCTGGCAGCAGCCTGGCTGGGCGGATGGCGGGGTCACTTCCTACGCGGCTGCACGTGGCTGTGGGGAGGCAGCGCTCAGGAAGATTGTCTGGACCCTCAGCATTCCCGTCCCGCTGGCTTGGCAGGGCCCCTCCTGCTCCCCAGAGAGGGCAGGCAGGCGGGGGCACCTGCTCCAGCCTCAGCACCTGGCCCGTCCCACCGCGGAAGGCTGCCTGGCTTCGCTCCTCGGCCCAGGCCTCCACCTGGGGTCCCAGCCAGTGACTTGATGGCGGGAAATCACAGCCTTCTCTCGATTAAATAAGGCCTCGGGCTTCAGCTGAGATCACCCCAGGTAACCAGGGCTCAGCCGGGACGCCCTCCTCACCCAGCACCTGTCGCCACATCAGGCATCCCACCCCTCTGCAGGCCCAGGGGCTGGGGGAGCTCAGGGCCCCTCGCCGACTGGGCAGCTTCCCTAGTACCAAGAGGGCATCAGCTGCCTGGTGTTCGGGGCTCTCTTTTCAACAGGACCTTGTTACCTGCCAGGACATCTTGTCCCCAGAGATTTGGGGCAATGGTGAGCGGGGCTCCCCTACCTTCCCCTTCTCTCCGTCTGCGTGTGAGATGCGCACCAGACACCCTGAGAATTAACAAAAGCCTATCATTGCTGCCTCTCAGCTGTCCAGGGATATTTTCTATGTGCTGAATATTGAGGAATGTTCCAGAATGTGGAACCTTGGGGACACGGGTCCCCGGGCTCTGGGGAGACGCATTCTGGAGACCTGGTTCTCCATGTGGCAGATTGGCATAACTTTGGATGGATCTGGAAGAACTGAAATGCTTTTCTCACGACCCTGCCTCAGAAAACGTGATGACAAAGCCCTTGGGACTTCACCCAAATGGATGTTGGGTGTCAGCCAATGGAGACTCTGTGCCACCCTGCTCCTCATCACGGCAGAGTCGGCCCCCAGGTGGGAGAACCCTGTGCTTCCTCCCTCCCCTGCACAGGTGCCAGGAGGCCGGCAGTCTGGTGAACACGCCGTGCACTGCAGCTGGCCCAGGGCTCCACAGGCCAGCTTTAGGATGGACTGCCGTTTTGGAGCTGTTTGAGAAGATGAGGCCCCCACATCCTCTCCAGGCTACTTGTCTCACTGTGGCCATCCTGGCCAGGCTGAGTGGAGGAGCAAAGGATGATGTCTTTCCCCAGCACCCACACTGGGTGAGGGCTGCGTCAGAGGCAGGGCTCCAGGGAAACACCCTGGGGAAGCCTCATAACCGGAGGAGCAGGCTGGTCCCTACATGGGTTCTTGTGGTCACCGCATCTGTCCTGTGCAACCCTTTCCCGACCGAGGGAAAGCTGGACCAGGCTAGCCTCCCTCTCCTTTAAAGCCCAGTATCTGGTGTATGATGGTCACTGGATGGATGGAAGGAAGGATGGGTAGGTGGATGGGTGGGTGATGGATGGGTGGGTGGGTGGATGGGTGGGTTGATGGATGGGTGGGTGGGTGGATGGGTGGAAGCAAGAATGGAGAATATCTCAGCCCTGTCCGGCAGGCTGACTCCCCACTGAGGTTGTCCTACCACTTTGGCTGTGACACCTTTGCGTGAGGTGCATTGAGCAGCTAGCTGTCCTAACCAAACCGTGTGCTGAGCACAGCCCACATGATCTCCCAAGTCCCTGAGCACCATTCCTGGGAGGTGAGCACCATTCTTCCCATTTTGCAGATGGATCACTGAGGCCCTTCCAACGCTATGCACCCTGGGGGGCCCAGGCTCCCCAACACCAGGCATCCAGCCTCAGGGTGCACTTTGACCCTGCCTTGACACCTCTGTCCCTGTTCAGGAAAAGTAGAAGGTTCGGTTTCTAGAGCCAGGGTCACCCAGGCCCTCTGGCCACTTCATCCTCCCCTCACCCTCCAGAGACCAAGCTCCTCAGAGGACCTGAGTGGCCCCAGAAGGGCGGGGAAAGGAGTGGGGGCCCTGTTTGAGGAGTGCCTGGTGCATCTGGGCCTGCCTTGGTCTCACGACATGCCCGGGAGGGCCGCACACACACACTCACACACACATGACGGTCAGGAGTCAGGCGTCAGAAGTGTCCACAGTCTTCCTGTGGTGGCTGTCTGTCCTCTGCCCATGTCAAGCAGGTGTGGGCTCTGACTCGGGGTGGAGCCCCTCCACCCAGGGCCCCCCTCACTGGCCCCTGCCCACGTGAGGGGCTGTCCTCTGGTCTCAGCAGCCCAGTAGCACCTGGGACACAGCCTCACGCCCTCACCTGCCAGCCAGGGCTGCAGAGCCTCCCTACGAGACCGTGGGTCCCCACAGTAGGCGCTGAGATTCTGCGCCCTCCCTCCCAGCCCAGGAGGGTGCTGGCTGGCTCACATCTCGTTTGTTCTCTGACCTTCTCCTCACTCCCAGGACAGGGGAGACCCCTCTCCCAACCTGTCTGGGGATTCCCCTCTCCCTGCCTTCCCTGGATGCAGCAGGCCAGCAGGACGCCAGGAGCTGGCTCCTCACAACTTTCAAGTCTAGGCCCCAGAGGCCACCAGGTCACAGGGCAGGCAGCTGAGCCTCCCATGGGCCAGGAGCATGGGCAGGCCCACCATCCCTGCTTCACAGGCTCTCTGCTTTTGCCCTCCCCAAGGAGCTCACTTTTTTCTGGTGGGAGAACTGGATCCGTGGGTGGCACTTTTTTCCCGGTGACGTTTAAATAACCATGACAGCAGTGCTAGGGGTACAGAGCCTGGCTCTGGGGGCTGTTTCTTCTGGGTCTTCAAGGCTCCCGTCTCCTCCCCTCCTGCCCCCTGCCCCCCTCCCTCAGCTCCCCTCCTGTGCTCGGTTCTCCCTTCCCCTCTCCCCTGCCTCACCTTCCCCTCCTCCCTTGCACCCCCTTCCCCCCTCCCCCACACTGCCTTCTGATTCTCACAGTGTGGGAAACACCCCCACTGCAGCCTCCATGCCCCCGAGCTGGCAAGTAGAGTCCAGGGGCCAGAACACCCGCCCCAAAGGGCCCTTTGCGTCCAAATATTTACTGCTGTGTCTGCACACAAAAATTCATATGCCTATTTTGTCGGCGATTCCGGCTGCCCACTCTGCCTCTGGGGCGTCAGGCCTGCGCGGGCCCGTCCTGCCGGGCCTCAGTGGCAGCATGCACAATGCCCGCACAGAGGCCGGCTGGTCACGCATACAAAGCGCGGGGCCCGGCCATTATCATTCCAGAGCCGAAACCCACCCGGCGCACAGCTCATGGTCATTCAGCACCCCTTAATGACCCGTCAGTCCCTTGCCCTGCCATTTTCTGTTTAATTAATTCTTTTATTGTGCACCGGATAAAGAAAGACAAAGGCCTCCCCGGCAATAATGATTCATTAAAATGCAGCGCCTTCACCGGCTGCTCTGCCCCACCGCGGGCACGGCTGCCCGCACTCCCTGCCGGGCCTGGCACCCCTTAACCCTTCGCAGGGTTCTGTGGGACCCACAACTGGCAGTGCCCTGGCATGGGGTGCTGGCCCCTGCGTCAGCCTTGGGAGCAGGCCAGAGGAGCCCCTGAAGCTGCCCTGCTGTTCCCAGGAAGAACCCTGGCACCCAGGGCAGCCGCAGCAGGACAGGCTGGGGTTCTGGCCCCAGCCCCACGGGGAGGGAGGGGGCGCAGATGGGGTGTCCCCAGCCCGGGTGGGGGAGGCAGGTTGACGCAACAAGTCACTATGGGGCGGTGGGGTGATGGGAGGGGGCCCCAGGGCTCTGGAGACCTGTCTGCTGACAGGACAGGCAGCCTGGCACCTGTCAAGTGTCCTTGCGCTGCCTGGGCCATCCTCAGGGCACCCTGGAGAGGCCATCGTCACCCCATCATCGTAGGGGGAAACCGAGGCACGGAGCAGTCAGGTGGTGCCCCAGAGGCGAGGCCGGGACAGGAGGCCAGGCCCACCTCCGAGCACACCCCCTGCCCGGCTCACTGGAGCAGAACACTCTCCCGGCAAAAAGAAGGCCTGTGTGGTCAGAGGCCACCCCAGGGTCCCCACAGGCAAGTCCTGATCTCATGGAGGTCCCCTGCCATCTCACAGGCAGGGAAACCGAGGCTCTGGGAGAAGCCAGGTGCCCCAGAGCCAGCCAGAAAGAACCGAAGATGGGGCATCCCTCGGGGTCCAGTCACCAGGCACCTGGCGGGGCAGGTGGTGCGGGGCTCTCTGCTCCGGGGCAGGCCCCACATGGGCGGGGCACACCCCCCAGGTGTACTGCAGACTTTTCTCCTTCCCTCCCCAGTGTGTCTCCTCCCAAGGCCCCCACAGCCCCATCCTGGGAAGATGGCATCTCCAGTTCTGCTCCGTCCAGGATACAGGGGACCTGAAAGCAGGCAGGTGTCGGCCCAGAGTGAGACAGGGAAGCAGAAGACGATGCCTCTGAGGCACACATGGGGACATGATGTCTTTCCCCTCCCCCAGCAACTCCTAGGGATGTCGGGGTCAAGGGCGAAAGGGAGCAGGGTGGCTCCTACAGCCCCCAGCCACTCCCTAGCTGGAGGTAGCAGGTAGCCAGCTTGGCCACGGTGGTGTGGTCAGGACTGGGCCAGGGGCAGAGCAGGCTTCCAGGAGCAGGGCCCTGGGTGGTGGGGCAGATGCCCAGGCCTGGGGAGCCACATTTGGATACAAGTCTCCTTCCATCGGGATGGTTTCTTGCCCCAAGTGCCTGGTGGGGACAGCCACATCTCCCTTGTCCTGGGGTCCGCACTGGCCCTGGGGGTGGGACTGGGGGTTTGGCATCTCTGGCCCAAACCCTGAGACTGGGTCCCGGTTGGTACAGATTTCCATGAAGCCTGGTGGAATGTGCCCAAGGAGGCTGTCCACACAGGGCGAGAGGGCTTGTCTAGTGTCTGGTGGCAACCTGGAGACACACCCAGAGGCCTTGCAAACCTGGTCAGCCAGAGACGGGATCCACAAAGGTCCTATCCTGGGCCAGCCACTGGGGGGAAAGACTAGGGTCCAGACACAGGGCCAGGACCCCAAGTCTGTGACACCCATCCTGGCGGCTGTTGCCCTAGATAGAGCCTAAAGTCACAGAAGGCTGGGGGTGCGGGATCCGACCCCGCTCCCAGGAAGCTGCTCAGAGGACGCAGGCCCTCCCTGGAGCTGACAGGCAGGCCGCCAACGCACATCCAAACAGAAGATGTGCCCGACAGTGGATGCCATCCAGGAGAGCAACTGTGTCTGGCACCCAAAGGGGCTTTTCCAGCCTATCTGAGCAGGGGCTGGGCCATGGATGCCTTTCCCCTTCTCTGAACAGAGCATTTTGTTCAGCCAAGGCCAGGGCAGTGCAGGCTCTGGGTGAGGAAGTAAGAAAGAAGGAACTTCTCCCTGCCGCCCTTCCTTGGGATGGGCCGATGGAGAGCTCTGAGGGAGAAGTGGCTCCAGACGAGCATGGGGCACAGCCAGGTGTCTGCTGCTGGCCACCTCCTCAGGGCATCACGGGGGACCCAGCATGCGGGGAGCAGACACCCCGTGACTCCCAGGGCTCTTGGCTGTGGGCTCGGCCTCTGACGCCCAAGAATGATCTGCACGGTGTGGCCTCGCTCTCCGTCCAGCCTCATGAGCTCAGATGCAGAAGCCCCACCGGAGGAGGCTCACCCTGGGACCAGGGGCTTTCATGCCAGTGAGAATGGTGGGAAGAGGGGCAGACGCCCCTTCTAATCCAAACAAAACTGGCAGAGCCTCCAGCCCTTGGGGGCAAATCCCGAGGGCAGCAAAGGGGCAGCTTCGCACGCCTTGTTCCCCTCATCAGCAAGCTGGACACCGGGGTTCCCCAGTTAGGGCATCAGTGTGAAAGTTGGGAGAGCTGTGCCGACCCAGAGAGCCACAGCGGGACGCAGGACGGGCTGGCCAGTCCCATGCAGGCAGCCCCTTCCCAGACCGCGCCTTGCCTGGGAGGCTTGGCACACCCCAGACCTCACGAACACTCATAAACCCAGGCGGCTTTTTCCAAACACTACTCTTGGCAGGCCCTGGACGTGGCTCCCCGGCACTGGGTGAGGGACAGACCCTGGACTGCAGCCACACAGGCGGCTGGTCAGGCAAGGGTATGGGGTGGGTGCCCCCAACCCGGGCCACACCATTAAAACTGCAGAGGCAGCCGCCTGGCGTATCTGGGTTCCTGTGAGGGGCGTCATCTCCCTCTCAGCCCCAGAGGTGCCCCCAGATGCACGCACACAGCCCAGAAGTAGGCACCCCCAGCCCCGGGAAGCCCTGAGCCAGGCCAGCTGCGTGTGCTGGGGAGGCCCAGCTGGGGTAAGGCTGCCCCTCGTTTGCTGTCGCTTTTCACAACCATTTCTCCCTAGAAACACTTTCCACCAACCAGACAACTCTGCCTGGCTCCCGCAGGGCGGCTTTTATCCAGCCCCCAGCCTGGCCCTGGGCCAGCGCCCGAAAAATGCCGTCAGCCACCCAGAAACCGGCTCCGGGATTTGCCTGGGAGGAAACCGCGGCCCTGAATCTGGCCCATCTGGACCCGTTTTGCCTACTGAGTAGGCCCCCCAGGAAGGAAGACAGCAGCGCCGGCTTCCCGGAGGCTCTGAGATCTGCCGTGTTCCAGCTCAGACACAGCCCCTGAGGGCGGGTGGTCTGGCGTCCCTCGGCGGGGGTCTGCGCTGGGTTAACCCTCCCAGAGCCTCGCTCCTGCCTCGGCCATGCGCCTTCCAAACAGGCCCCATGGTCTCGGGCCACTTCCCCAGGCTTATAGTAAGCAACACACAAAACATAGCCCACATAGATATAAAAAGCTTTTTTTTTTTAATTTTATCAAACTGATTTGTACAAAAGTTAGCGTCACTTGGTCAGAAAATAGCGAAACACAGCAGGTAAGTGAGCAAAAGTCTAAACTCAACACCAAAAGACAGACTGCATATAACCGTTTTGCTGTAGGCCCCTGCCCCCACCCCAGAAATAGGCCAAAAACTTATTCTTTTTCTAGAAAAGGTAGGAAAAAGTAGAAAAAGTAAAAAGAAGCAACTTCTCAGATGTAAATTTAGAGTTTTAAAGGCACACGTTCCCATATGTAGGCGGCCGCCGTCGCTCAGCGGAAGCAGTGCAGGTAAGCCAGGGATCGATCCGCAAGCAAGGATCTCAAACGCTCAGCAGACACTTTAATTTCACAGCTTGTAGGTGGCGCCTGGTTCCCAAGAGCGGAGACGAATGTGTTTCTGCGGGACACCAAGTCCAGGACATGTCCCCACTGCTCGGTGTTGTGGGCATGATAGCCAGGGGCACCCCTGCCTTCCAAACCTTGACTTAACCCCGGGTGCCAGGGGCACCCCAAGCAGACCAGACACTGCAAGGCAAATCCCTTCCCCCTTCCTGGGCCTGAGTTGGAGGCCCTCCCCAGCGCCTCCTGCCGCCAGGCTCCAACCCACCTGCCCTCCTGGCCCCCACCGTCCGCTCCCCAGCTTCCATTTTGTCTTAAATTCTACTCTGCACACGTTACTTCATTAATTAAAGATAAAATAACACAGAACATAAATACGTTTTTAACAGCCTTCAAAACAACTCAAACACGTTTAAGTTCCAAAAATAAAAATTAAAAAAATAAAATGGCAAGGAGGAAGTGTTAACCACGCCAAACCCTGCTTGGAGGAACCCTAACTACAAGGAACGCCTCAGGGCTACGGGCTGGTCCCAAGAGCTGCTCCTGAGGGACTGCCAGGCTGCAGGCGCTGCCCACTCCCAGGAGCATCCTGTCAGCCCTGCGGAGTTCTGGGAACACCAGGGCCTGGAGGCCCCGGGCCTCTTCCCTCCTTTTGTCCTCCACTGAGGGGCAAACCCAAGTGCCGGTGCCTGCCGGGCACGCGGGGCCGGCTGCCAGTCATGGCCGAGAGAAGGGAGGGAGGGCTTTGTCCGCTGTGTTCAAAGGGGCATCGGTCACAGCGTGTGGCTTCCCGCTGACCTCAGCAAGCACTTGACGGAGCCGCGGCACGCCTGGGCCGCCCTGCCTTGTGGGTACACCTCTCCCTGAAGACCTCAGAGGCCCTGTCTGTCTCTGCAGAGGTAAAGGTTCTCCTCGCCGGCAGCTGTGCCCTCCATGCAGCCAGGGAGCCCTCAGGGTCGGGTCAGCGTGGTGTACACAGGCTGGTCCCAATTACTGGGCGGGCTGTGGGCGGGCGGCACAGAGAGGCCGCTGAGCAGGGGTGAGGCGTAGGGCCGCCGGGATGAGTGGAAGTAGGGGCACTGGTAGAGGCCGGATGGGTAGCTGGGGTAGGCGCTGTAGTAGCTGGGGGCCTGCAGGTCGGTGTAATCGCACTGCGAGCTGGTGAAGGAGCTGGCGGCTGCCGCGGGTGTGGCCATACTCACGCTGGCCTGTGCACTGTAGACACCATAGTCGGCGCGGCCCGGAGAACCATGTGACTGCTGGCTGTAGTGACTGGGGCTCAGCTGCTCCGTCTTGATGTGCGGCCGCGGGGGACCTGCCTCAGTGGGTGACAGTGCGGGGGCCGGCGGGACCCCCTTGTGGGCCCACACAGGGGATGCCCCGATGCTGGCTGCCCCAGAGTGCGGGTAGGAGGCACTCCCGTAGGAGCCGGAGGCCGGCTGACCCGGCTCTGCAGGCAGGGCCGAGTGACCATTGAGGGGCAGGTACTGGTCGAACTCATGGACGTCGAAGGTGTCCATGTTGCCCATGACTTCGCTGCTGAGCTCGGAGATGTCCACGTTGCTGAAGTCGATGTTGTGGCGCCCGCTATCCACCAGGCGGCGCCCCTCCAGCTTCAGCTCCTGCTTGCCCCCGTGGTGCAGGTCGGTCTTGGGGGTGGTGGGCGGGGTGGGCGGCCCGTGGGTCTGCCCTGGGGACAGAGCACATTCAGGGATGAATGCCCCTTCTGTGGGGGGCTGGCCGGGCTGGCGACGTGCACACGGGAGGAGAACCAGCCTGCAAATGGCCGCAGGTAGAAATCAACAGCTTTTTGTTCCTGTGGGTTTACCAGAAATTCCAGCAAAGCCAGACCCAGACCTCATTCCTTGGCTGAGGAAATTCCGTTAAGCACTCTTCTACAGAAGAGCTGGGCTCGTGGAGGCCCACCAGGCAGACAAGGCAGAGAGAGGAGCACCTGGGTCTGGGCGCACACGAGCACAGCCCACAGTGGAGGCTCCTGCCTCGGCCAGGCTGGCCAGGGCTCCGCTGCGGTCAGGCAGACCCAGCACTGGGCTGATGCCCACCATGCCAGCAGCACGAGCAAGTCCGGTCAGGACAGAGAACCCTGGTCACAGGGCACCAGGCCAGGGCAGCGCTCAGGGGGCCCGGCCAGAGGCTGCCTCGGGCTCTGGGGGTTTTTCAGTGTGCCCAGGGCAGGCTCAGTTCTCTCGAGGGCACCTGCCCTGGGAGGCAGCCTCTGACCCCGACCCCACTGCTCGCCACAGCTGCGGCTGGGGCCCACGTCCCCCGCTGGGGACTCAGGACCCACCTGTGTGATCGCCATGGTGGTGCGTGTCCCTGAGGCCCATGTCAGTCTTGTACACGGTGCCACCAGGGTGGTGGCCCAGCTCCGCACCCGCGTCCGCCTCGCCCTGGCCGGTCTTCACGCTCTTCCTCCGGCGCGGCTGGTACTTGTAATCCGGGTGGTCTTTCTTGTGCTGGACCCGCAGACGCTCCGCCTCCTCCACGAAGGGCCGCTTCTCACTCTCACTCAGCAAGCTGCAAGGGCAGGGTAGGCTGGCCAGGGTGCCCATGCCACCGCGGGCTGGCCATGCCCCTGCAGGTGCTGGGGGAGGGTGGACGACCCCACCCAGGGAAGCCTGCATGCATTCCCATGCTCCGTGGGCACTAGGTAGCCACTCCCCTCTCTGGGTTCGGGTGGGCTGGAGCCACCAGGGCCTCTGGGTGAGGCCTCTGCTCATTCGGGGCAAAGGGACATGCCAAACAGACCCAGAGCTTCCCATCCCCATCTTCCTCCTCCTCCCCTCCCGGCCTGCTTGTCCCCTCCCTTTGGGACTTTCTAAGTCAGGCAGGGAGTAGAGCAGGACCCAGCTGAAAATACACTGGACAAACAAGGCTTCCAGAATGAGCCAGGACTCCACAGGTAGCTGGGCTTCCTGGACCTCCAGGAACCCAGCAAAACCTAGTGGTCCTCCCTGGGGGCCCAGGGCACACACTGGCCCCTCAGACCCTTCCAGAAGCTCACCTCCAGCTGCCTACAGGACAGGGCATGGGGCACAGGGAACAGGGAACAGGGCTGCCGGGCCCACAGCCCCCAGACGCAACGGAGGCAGGAGCGCAGAGGACAGCCATGCAAACTCAGTACCCGCTCACGATGAAACAGAGCAGTGCCCCGAACCCAAAACCACCCACTTCCATCGGAGCGTTTGGTGGGGGCGGGCCATCCTGGGCAGCAGCTCTGTGCAGAAACGGCCAGCTTCACCATGGTGAGCACAAAGTATGCCTCTGCTGGGCAGCCCTCCATCCCCACTGAGTCTTTGCTGAGGGCAGAGGTGGCAAAGGAGGCTGAAGCTGTAGGGAAGGTGTCAGCTGGGGAGGCACACAACCCTTCTGTCTGTCTTCCGGACCCCCTCCACACTGTGGTAGGGGAAAGGGAGGGGAACCCTTTCCAAGGAGGGGGCACCTCCAGAGAACACCCTCAGTGTTCTGCTCTGCTTACACAGAGACCACTTTTCCTCTAGGAGGGACGGACCTCCTGCCTCTGGGGCCCTTCACAGCTGCGGCCCCCAACTCGGCATGGCAGCCTGGCCTTCGGTGGCTGTTCCAGACCCCACAACGTGCCTGGAGCTGCACACTCATCCAGATGACCTCTACAGACCAGACCACCTGAGCCCCTGTGCCTGGTCCAGGCTGGCCGGAGGCTGGCTTTCCACTAGGACTCGCCCTAGGAACAGCCACAGGGAGAAGGGCCGTGCCGGGCGCCGCGCCACCACTCTGGGCCCTGTGCACCCCAGTTCTTGCAGCCCGTTCGACCAGGCCTCCGTCCCGCCCCCGCCTGGGGTCAGGGCACTCACCGCCACAGCTTGCCCAGAGTCTTGCTGAGCTCGGCGTTGTGCAGGTGCGGGTACTGGTCCGCCAGCTTGCGGCGCGCCGCCTGCGCCCACACCATGAAAGCGTTCATGGGCCGCTTCACGTGCGGCTTGGCCTTCAGCGCGCCGCCGCCGCCGCCGCGCACCGGCATGGGCACCAGGCTCCAGTCGTAGCCCTTGAGCACCTGCGATACAGCGTCGCGGATGCAGGCCGGGAAGCGCTCGTCCGCCGCATCCGCCGCGTCGCCCCGGCCAACGCCCCCTGCGCCGCCTGCGCGGCCCGGGCCCTCGGAGCCCGCGGGCGACGGCGGCGCGTCCGAGTCTGAATCCTCCACGTGCGACATGGAGCTGGCGGTGCCCGACGGGCTGCAGGGCGGCTGTGTGCGCGCTTCGCTCATGTCCAGCATCGGGGCTGCGCTCTGGGACCACCGCCCGGCTACGCTGCGGCCGCTCCGGGGCCCGGGTTGCCGCGCACTGGCCCGACCCGCGTCGCCGCCACCGCCGCCACCGCCGCCACCGCCGCCGGAGCTCCGTCCCCGCGGACTCGCAACAAGTTTCTTTAAGCGGCGGCCGCAAGGCTCCACCCCCCGCCCGGATCCCCATTGGCCGCCGCACGCTCCGCAGCCCCCGGGGGCGGGGCCTTCCCGCCCCCGCCCCCTCCCCCACCCTAAAGAAAGCGAGGCGAGTCCCGCTGCGCCCCCGCCTGCCCCCCAGCGCCACCCCACGTGGGGCCGCGCGTCCCGCTGCCAAGCACCGAGATTGGGCCGTGCGGTGCGCCTGCGGGCCTCCCTTGCCGGAAGGGCGCAAGAATAAGGGGTCAGGATCGGGGTGTGGGTGCGGCGCCCTGCTCCCAAAGCGGGCGCGCCTCGGCTCCTGCGCGTCAGCTCCGCGCGGAGACCGGCCAAGTCCTCTCGGCAGCGCGTCGTGAGCCCCGACGTCTCGCCCGCAGCCCAGTGGCGCCGGGGTCAACTGCTGCCAGCCTGTGGCCCAAGGGAGGGTCGGCCCGGCCGCGTCTCCTCACGACCGGGCCTCCCCCCCCCGCTGTGCCGGCGCGACGGGCAGGCACCCCTGCGAGTCAGGTCCGCGCGCCGCACGAGCCCAGGTAACGCGCGCCGGGCCCGCGGCTCAGTGCCGGGAGCCCAGGTCTTGGAAAGCGCGCGCGGAGGCGCGGGCGGAGGGGGCGGGGTCCTGGGCGGGGCCGGGGCTGACCGGCTGCTTGGTCCCTGGGGCGGCCGGGCGGAGGGCGCGGCCGGACGAGGGAGCCCAGGGCCTTCCGGGCGTGATCCAGGGCTGCGGCGCGGAGGCCGTCGGCCGGGCCGGCACTGGGTGGTCCCGCGAAAGGGAGGGCCGCTCCGCGTGCCTGCAGTGGAGGAGGCGGGCGCGCCCGCCGCGGAGGGAAGAGGGGGGTGCGCCTCCCTGGTGGGGCGGTGGGGCGGAGAGGGGAGATTTTCCCGGAGGCTAGCTCCGGGCCGACGCTCCGCGTCCCAGCCCGACCGCCCCCGCGAGTTGGCCTTGGGCCCGGCAGTACCCTAGGGCGACTCGAATTCTTTCCCCAAACCCTCCGGGAGGTGACGGATCGGCCGCCGAGAACCTCTCCAAACCCCGCCTCGGGCGGCCGTCGCGGAACACGCGCGTCTCCGAGTTTGTGGCTTGCGCGCCCCGGGTGACCCTAGGCGAAGGCGCTGGGCTCCCCAGCCGCGCTCCTCCGGCCCAGTCGTGGACGCCTATGCGGGTGGGCGCCGCCGCCAAAGGAGTCACACTGTCTGTCCGCTGCCAGAAGAGGCTGGCTGTTTCCAGAGACTCCAAATAGAAAGCCGGGGGGTCGTGAGAAGGCGTCTCTCCCGGTTTCTTTGCCGACCGGCATAGGATGCGCCTCCTGCCCCGCCCAGCCCGAGACCCGGGGCCCCACTGCGCAGTCGGAGGGCAGTGAGGGACGGCCCAACTGGGGGCCCAAAGAAATTACTTGCCCCCAGGGACCCATGTGCGTGAAAGCAGGGTGTTTTGTTTTTTTTCCCACAGTGAGCAGGACTTCAAATTCCTTAGATACGGAAGCACTGCGACCTCAGGCTTCCTGTCTGCACCGCACGTCTAAGGACCCGGCCGTCTAAGGACCCGGCCTTCTTCACCGCTGCCCAGCGACCCGCAGCCTTGCAACTGGAGCAAGCGGGCCGCATGCCCCTTCCAGAGTACCTCGCGCCTGGGCTGCCGGGGTCTGTCTCCGGCCGCTATGGGGTGATCTGAAGGCCCGCCTGTCTTTGCCCTATTGGGCTGAGCGTCTTGCTCCTCCAGGTCAGTGACCCGACCTTCCACCTTCCAGGAGAGCTCTGCGGCAAGCTTCTGAGGGACAGCTGCCCTGGACTGGCCTATGCTCTTGCCTCCCCTCCTTCCTCCATTTGCTTGGTTACCTGCTGGTCTGAGGTGGCTTCCCTTGAGAGGTCCTAACCACTGGGTTCCCCATTCTGCAGTCAGAGGGCACTGAGGGAGGGCCCAGCTGGGGGCACCCACCGAACTTATTGGCTGCCAGGGACCCATGCGTGGGTTTCCGTAGGGGTGAGGGACTGTGCTGTCCCAAGCCTGGCCCCTCCCTGTACCTGGCAGGTGGCAGGGAACCAGGTCCTGGTTTTCAGGAAGGGCTCTGCTTTGCTGGGGCCCACGAAGTCCAGACAGCCTCCCTGCTCCCCACTGACCCACAGAGGGTCCCCTTACAGCTGTGTCCTGAGTTCCTAGGACATGGACAGTGACCACTGGAACTCTTGGAAGGCAAGAGGCTGTGCTGAGGGAGGCCATTGCTCACTGTGGTGGCCTTCAGGGACCTGGCCCCTTGCTCAGCTCCACCTGGCTGCAGGGACCACCCCAGGGACTGGTTGGAGTGCTGGTATCTGTGTATGTGCAGGCGACAACTCCCACAAGATGGTTAGGGAGGGCAAAGCCCACTTGGGTTCAGCCCAGGTCCATTGAGAGCGTGTGCATACCAGAAGGCAGCACCCAGGGTGCAGGCCCAAGAGCCCCGGGTGGGCTGCGGACACATGGGTGGGGCCCCCAAACCCCCCTGGCCTTACCTCCACTAGTGCTGACCGTGGTTGGTGTCCTCAGCTGCTAGGCTGGGTCCTGAATGGACACCAGGACATGGTGTTCAGAGAAGGAGGTGGCCACTGTTGGTCATGTGTTTACCAGTATTGATGAAGCACCAACTTTGTGCCAGGGGCTTCCCTGGGCAAGCACAAGGGGCTGTGACTCACCATTGGGGCGGGGGTGGTCCAGGTGGCTTTGAGGAGGTGACAGTGTAGCTGAGGTCTGAAGCTGCCTGCCTCTTGAGAGAGAGGGGACGTTCTCGGGGCTGGAGGTGGGTAGTGTGTGCAAAGTCCCTGAGGCAGCAAGGAGCTCAGGGTGTCCGAGAACAGAGCAAGACCACTGCCTTCAGCTTGAGGGGCAGCTCTAAACCACCTCTCCCTCCATCTGGTTCCCCACTTCTCTCAGCTCCTCCTTCCTGCCCAGTCCGCATGACCTCACATTCATCTGGCGGGCTGTGTGGTTTTGGGGAGATGGTACTTGTCCTGGGACCATCTGCCCTGGGGCACAGGAAAGCTGACCGAATGAGGTTCCATACCCCTATCAGAGGCTCCAAGGGCACTTGCAGAGGAGATGAGATGTGGCAGGCACCCCTGTGCCTTCGAGGCCTGGCTAGTCCAGGCCTGCAGGCTCAAGGGAACCTCTTCACAGCCCTCAACTCTCCCACTCCTTGGCATCTAAGGATAATCATAGACTCAGGGAACCTGTGTGTGTGTGTGCATGTGCACGCATGTGCATGCCTTATGTGTGGGTGCTGGAGAGGCTATATGGGCCAGAAGCCCCCACAGAGGAGGACACCCTGATCATCTCTGGCCGGCCCTCTTTTTGGACAGACAGGGAGGCCATGTCTGTAGTTTATGCAGACTTCAAGAGAAAGGTGTTGGGGGCATGAGCCCCAGAGCCGGCATGTCCCTGCATGTCCACAGTTCTGGCCTGGACCTCTCAGCACACCATTCCGGGGCAGTTGGCACCACATCCTGGGAACCCCAGCTCAGCCTCAGAGATTAATTGGTGCTTTTAATCACTGACCAGTCTGAAGAAACCAGAGATGAGCTAGTGGTTCTAAAGACAGCCTCATCCTGCCCCCTGGGTCTCCATAGAGACAGGCAAGGGGTTCACAAGGGCGCCAGGAGTCCAGCATCCCCCTGAAACAGGCTTTCAGGGCTCCGGGCCAAGATTCTTGCTGAGACCACCCTCCCTGACAGTCTGCCAGCTGGCACGGCAGTTCTGGTTTGGGTGGAAGCCCGCCCTTCAGTCGAGCTGAGCTCAACTTGGGAGCTGGTCATTCTTCATCCTTTCTGCCTGAGGAGGGTGGGAAGACCACACCTGGAAGCCCTCTGCCCTCAGGACCAGGTTGTTGTGGACCAAGCTGCCCCACAGCCATGTCACCACTCCAAGCTGGTGCATCCTTGGGTGCCTCCTGGCCTCCAGGTAGAGGTGACGTTGCTCCAGACTGTTCCTCTGCACCTGCTCACTGGCTCTGAGACCTCCCGATAAACCCATACGGCCTGGGGGTGACCACCGACAGTGCAGTGAGACCCCCCACCCCCCACCATGTGAGCGTTCTTCAAAAGGGCTTGGGGAGAGGGCAACGCTTGACCCAGAGAGATGAGCCCAGGGACGCTGTGCACCAGGGACATGTGCTGCGCAGATGTGACGGGAACAGCTGTGCTCTCTGCCTTGGCCCCCATCAGTCCCTGCTGATCGTGGTCCCCGAGCCTCCGGCTGTGTCCGTCCATCTCCTCTCCATCTGTGGGCTTGGGCACAGCCTTTAGGTCTCGGCATGTCTTGTGTGGCGGCAGGTAGAGGGTGCTTCTGCAGGCAGTCAGGGTCCCCAGGGGTCCCAGCGTGCAGCCTTCCCTGGGCAGAGGCAAGCGCCAGGGAGGCCAGGTCAGGCACCAGCAGCATATTCTAGGGGGAAGCTGAGTCCACTGGGGTCTCTCTGTGCTGTCCCGTAAGCCAGTAAACTCAGGTTGTAAGCACAAGGGCTCACATGATGCCAGGCTCCTGGACCACCGCCCCCAGGCCCATGCAGACCCTTGCTCCTCTGGAGGCAGCTCCCTGGACCTCTGCCTTCACCATCACCTGAGCCCCTGGCTGTGCACCCAGCTTTGCAGAACCAGCAAGGCCCTGTGCAGGAGGGAAGCCAAGACGTGTGAACTACTCTCTCTTCAGAAAATCCACTTTCTGGGCCTTGGGTGCAGCTGGGAACTGTACTTGTCCCTCCCAAGGGCCTGCCCAGATTTCTTGAGGCTTCAGGTTTGAGATGCCAAAGTCTGGACCGAGGTGGAGCCCTGTGTCAGTCACAGCTTGCAGGGCAAATGGTGACTTGAAAAAAACACATCTCAGAAAGAAATCCCCCTCAGAGTGAGGGGCTCTGGCTGCCTCTGTCCCCACAGAAGGTTTCAGAGACCCATCAGTGCCAAAGACAAATTAAAACGAATCTCCCCCCAGAGAGCTTTCCACCCCTCCCTCCTCCAGTTCGTCTTCTGAACTCGGTGAAGGAGGGTTTGATGAATGCATCCTCAGGCAGGAACTGTGAGCAAAGGGAAAGAGAATGGCTCAGAGGCGAATATGGCAAGGCGCAAGGTGAGGGGCAGAAAGTGCAGAAACTGCTGGGCCTTCTTGCTTTGGTCCCTAGCAGCCTGGCCCTGGGAGCAGGTGGGGCAGTACAGACCCCAGCCTCTTGGGCTGCAGACCTAGCACCCCTCCCTCCTGGGGCAGAATGGGACCCACCAGTGCCCGCTCTGAAACCCAGAACCCGAGGACCGTGGAGTATGGGTCAACTTGCTGCTCGCACAGGCGGTTCCCACCCAGTCACCTTCCGCGTCAGTTGGAGAAGAAACTGGCTCGTGCCTGTGGCTGGTCATCAGAGGAGGTAGTGGGGCTGCAGGGCAGGTGGATCGGGCCCCTGTTTGAGGGTCCATTGCTCCCTCTCCAATTTCTAACCAGAGACCAAGCTCTCCTCCGACAGGCATTGAGCAGGTTTTGAAGGGGTGGCCAAGCCTGAGTTCCCAACCTGACACCAGAGTTCCCAATCACACGACCCCGGGAGTGTGAACTGGACGCGACCTGAGGGGTGACAAGCACATTGCTGAGGGCTTTCAGCACCGTGCACGATGGCCCGAAGTAGAGCGAGCCCTCCCGTGCCCCCCTGCGGGTGCAAGGGCCAGTCCTGGAGCTCACGCCAACACAGGACTCGGAGTGTGCGGAGTGCCTTGGAGTGGCTGCGAGCTGGGGCGCGTGCTGGGATGGACTGGAAAGGGGTTGTGGGGTCTCCCAAGAAGGCATTAGAGTTCTGGAAAGGGTGTTTGAGGTCACAGGACCCGATGCCTTCTTCTGGGGCCTTTGAATTAGGGTGAGCTGTGGGGTTTCTGTGGACAGCAGAGGGGGCTGGAGTGCCCGTCTGTCCTGTGGGGTCACCAGGGGCCCTGCCAGAGTTGCCACCTAGAGGATGCCCTGTGTGCGGTAGCTCACACCTGCTGGTTACTGTTTTCTTAGTTTGTGATCTCACCATCACCCCAAGCTAGTGACATGAAGAGCTCGCCTCCTGCTGCCGGGCCCATCTGGGCATGCCTGTGAGGAGAACGTGTAAGCCCCTGCTTTAATCCCTGGGCAAGAGTTGGGGGGACACCCTGGGGGCGGACACTGCCAAGCAGCAGCTCCCGCCCCAGCTTGTGAAATAAGAGGTTTGGGTCATGTCCAGGGCCTTGGGTGCAGCTGCTTTCAGGAGCCAGACCTTGTAGGGAATGTGGCAGCCGCTGTGGGTGAGGGAGGCCGTAAGGCGGGGGGGACAGTGGGTGCAGGAAGGAGGCCTCAGCCATCCCAGCAGCCCCCAGAGCCCTGTGGCCCCTGGGCCTCAGCTGACTGCAGATACACGCACGAGCCCAGCTCTGAGGAGCACCCTGTCGCTGGCACACCCTGCAGCTTCGGGGCTGTTTGTTACACAGCGTTACTGAGTCTCTGGGTACCTGACACAGCTCTGTGAGCAGAATTCAGCCCACAGACCTCCTGTGACCCTGGCCTGGGCAGTTCCCAAGAGTTCCAGTTCAGAACATAGGATTCTAAGAGGAGAAAACATGACACCACTTTCTTTTTCCCCATAGGGTTCTACAGCCAGAGAATGTCACTGCACTGGGGTTTCCACTTTTTACTCTTCCAACGTGCGGGGCCACACAGGGCCACACGTCCTTCTGGGGTGCAGGCATGGTAATGCTCATGGCCCAGAGCCAAGGGTGCTGGGAGAAGAGATGGGCAAGCTAAGCAGAACAGCCATCCATGAGTCAGAAAACCAGCAAATGGCCTGGCACCTGCTCGCCCACCCCCACCTGCACCTGCCAGCCTCCCCCGCGGTTTTGGCCACTGGACAGTCAGGGTGGGACTGACCCAAAATGACCACCCCTCCAGAGGAAAATGACAGATGTTAGCGTCAGAGGGTCTTGCCCCCTCCACCCCCCTGCCATCAATACACGTCAAGGCATGAAAAATTGTGTAAATGAAGGGCACACGATTAGATTTGGGGGCAAGCTGGTTCTTGGGGTGCCAGAGACAGCTGCAGATGCACAGCGGGAACAGTTGCCCTGATGTGGCAGGGACTGCCAGGCCCAGGTGCCCAGGGACAGCTGGACGAGGTGCCGACATGGGGCTCATTCCTCCATGAAGCCGTCCCGCAGCTGCTGGGAGCGCCGCCAGCGGTGGGCTTGTGCGCCTGGGGGCTCCAGGGTGCACGGGCCAGTCTTGGGGCTCTGACGTGTCTGTCTGCAGCCTTGAACTGATGGCTACTCTCACAATGACCCCCCCTTTTCTCTCCTCCCCTCTCCTCCTCCCTCCCTCTCTCTCTGGCTCAGCCCAGCAGGGCCTCCTATAACCAGACCCCAGGCACATGTGCTGGTGAAAGACCGCTCCAGGAGTCCTGCCTGCCTGGTGCCCGTCCAGTACCAGGCTCCGATCCTGGGGCTGGCTCAGGGTCTCCAAACAGATTTCGTTTGCATCTAAGTGGACCACCTCTTTGGGGCATAAGCTGTACACATTCTAAGTATTACTTCAAAACTGTTAGATGCTCTCTAACACAGGCAAAGAGGTAAGTTTGGGGTCAGTGACATGAGCTACTCTCACTAGCAAAAGCAGTACCTCCTGGGTGATTCTGGAACAACTCCAGGCCAGGCTTCTCTTAAGTTTTTTTAAATTGAGGCAAAATTCACATAGCATAAAATTAGGCCTTTTTAACTATAATTTTAAGTAAATTCAGTGGCATGTAGTACATTCACAGTGCTATGTGATCACCTCTGTCTAGTCCTAGGACATCGTCTTCACATTCCCATTAACAATTTCCCATCCCCGCCCCCAGTTGTCAGGACCACTGATCTATTTTCTGTGTCTAGATTTGTGTGTTCTGGACATTTCATATAAATGCAGTCACACAACATGTGGCCTTGTGTCTGGCTTCTCTCACTGAGCGTCATGTTTTCAAGGTTCATCCATGTTGTAGCGTGTGTCAGCATCTCGCTCCTTTTCATGGCCAAGTATTATACCTGCAACTTCTGATTAAATTCAGGCTGAAATGGGCAAGAATGGAGCCACTGACCAGCCTGTCCTTGCCTAAGCTCTGCTCGGTGAGATCCGCTTCCATGCAGGCTCTAAACCATCATGCACAGGGAGGAAGCTGGGTCCCAGAGGAAACACAAGAACATGAGCTTCCAGCACATCTCTCTGATGGCCTTGCCCACCCTGGGCAAACCCAGAGAGGGAGCCCTAGCCAGACAAGGGCCCTTTCTGCTCTGCACAATGCCCCATTGTGCCCTTCTCTGGGGAGAACAATGCAGCCCCAGCCAGGGGAAGCTGAGGACAGAGAGCCCTTTGTGAGGACTGTCCACACCTGAAAAGCAGCATCCAGGGTCACACCTGATGGCAGAGCTGTCCTTCCTCACCTCCGGTCCCCCGAGCAGCTCCCACATCCGGGGGTCCCGGGGAAGCACGAGCCGGCTGGCACTGAGGATGCGGGCTTTGCCCGGCTCTCCCCAGTCGGCTGTGCTGGCCCATCCCAAGAGTGGTTCCCAGACGACGGGGAAGAGGTGCACGTTGAGGGCTGTGTGGAAGGACATGGAAGCAACCCCTGAGCCAAGGCTCGCTGGCCTCCCGTCCTGAGGCTGAGGCTGAGCCCTCAGGCCCACGCTTCCTCGCTGGGGCTCACTGAGATGAGGAAGATGTTTGCACAGACACACCCCCCTTTGCAGATCTTTTTCAGGTCCCACTTAACAGTTGGGCTCCAAAGGGAGGGTTTTTCATGGCAAATAAAGGGAACTTCTAAAAGATGTACATACATGCTATGACCCCAACAATGGAGAGAGGGGCAGCTGGGGCTGGAGAGGAGTTCCACAAGTTGCTGGTCTGGCCTAGATTTGGGGATCCTATGTTCAGAGCCAGTCCCTGTCCTCATGAAGCTCACACTACAGATGGCAAAGATATATTTAAACAAGACTGTTCATTTGACCACAGAAATATTGATAATTTATATGTCAAAACACTAGTAACAAGATGTAAAAACAAACAAAAAAGGACAAACATTTGCAGTATACACACAAGAATAGGATCTTTATTTATTTATTTATTTATTTATTTTTGCCCCTCCCTTCCCACCCATCCTCCCAGTCCCTTTCCCTTTGGTAACTGTTAGTCCGTTCTTGGGTTCTGTGAGTCTGCTGCTGTTTTGTTACTTCAGTTTTTTTTCTTAGTTCTTATACTCCACATATGAGTGAAATCATTTGGTACTTGTCTTTTTCAGCTTGGCTTATTTCACTGAGCATAATACCCTCTAGCTCCATCCATGTTGTTGCAAATGGTAGGATTTGTTTTCTTCTTATGGCTGAATAATATTCCATTGTAGAATAGGATCTTTCATATGTAAAGAGTTCTGACAAATGGATAATAACAATCCACAGCTACCTTAATGATTTGCTTCCAATTGCCTCACAGTGTTTCCAATAATCCCTAAGACTAATTTTTACTCTCCTGCATAACCCTTCTGCCCTCCAAGGAACACCTCAAGATTCTGCCTGCCTGGAGCCACCTGTCCTGAGCAGTGCCTGGGCTGGTCTATCCTCAGCATGTGGAGTTGCTGGTGTCCTCCCAGGGGTACTGCTTGGGTCATGGGCCAGGAGGTTCTTCCCTCCTCTGAGTTCTCATTGCACCACTGTCCCCAGTGGCTAGAGTCCACTGCCTGAGGGGCTTTGCTGACCTGTGCTGAGACCCTGAGGCTTGTTGGAGGAGGGGAGGGGAAGGCCACTGGAGGGTCTGGCTGAATTTCAGGGCCCAGACACTGCCTGCACTGTCTCTCGCTCCAGCATCCTTCTCAGGCAGTGGAGGTGAGGAGGCACTGTGGGGCGCTTGGCCACACACCCTGTGCAGACGGTGGCAGCCGGGAGGCCTGGGGTGAAGCCGCGGCTTTGACCTTTCATCTAGGGACACGCAATGGGAGGGCAGTGCCCACCAGGTCCTCTGCTGCCCGCATCCCGGCCACCCTGGACGCTGACCAGGCCCATGCTGGTCCTGGCCAGGCCCAAGCCCTCCAACGGCCTCCTCACACTGCGTTTCCACTTCCACTTGGAGTAAGGGGTCCCTGAGGGCAGGCGCCCAGGTCGGGGGGGCGCATCCGGGGCCTCTGCAATGGTGGCTGATGTGATGAATGAGTGGGTGAGTGGGTGAGTGGTGGGCGCCATCCTAGCCCATGGCGCTCACTGCTGCAGCGCCCCGTGCGGCCTGCGGGGGGGGCGCGCGCGCTCAGTCCTGGAGCGCCCCGAGCGGGCGGGGCCTCCCGGCTGTGGGCGGGGCACCCGACGCTGGCCGCGCTTGCGCCAATGGCCCACTGATGGCGGCGCCCGAGGAGCCGCTAAGGAGGCGGAAAGTCAGGGGCCCGGCCGCGGGGCCTGGGGCTCCGTCGAGCCCTGGGCGTGACCCGGCGGGCCACCGGGCCCGCCTCCGCGCCGGCACCTTCTGGCTGACCAGGATTGTGGTCCTGAAGGCCCTCGCCTTCGTTTACTGTGAGTCCCGGGGCTCGGCGCCCGCCAGTGCGGCCCCTCCGCGCGCGCCCGCCGCCCCTGGGTCCGCCCCGTGCCCCGTGCCCTCCGCTCCGCGCGCCCCCTGCCCACCGGGTACGTCTGGGGGGAGCGTCCTGTAAGGAGTCATGGCACGTGGGCCCCTTGGCGTGCCGTCGGAGCCTGGCGACTAAAGCGTGTCCCCCCCCCCAGGAGCAGGGCCCCCCCAGGAGCTGGGCTGCCCCTCCAGGAGCCGGGCTGTCCCCCCAGGAGCCGGGCTGACCCCCTCTCCCCCCAAGAGCCAGAACCCAGATGCGGACCACGGAGGGCCACGGCCCTGTGCACCCGCCGAGCACCGGGGCAGTCCCCCACCTCCCACGCCAGCCGGGATGTTTCTCAGTCGGAAGCTCTGGGCAGGCCGCCCTGCGAGACCTTGGAGCCCGCTTCTCCCGCTCTGAGCGGTGTAGCAGGTGTGGCCTGCGCCTCCTCCCACCTCACCTGCGGATCCTTGCCAGTATCCAGCTTTGGCCGGGCTAAGAACTATTCAGGCCACCGCTGTGTCTTCGCAGCCCAAGGCAGAACCTCCAAGCCTGGATGCCCGGCCTCACACCAGAAGGGCACAAACGCACCCTTTTGTCGGTGCAGAGAGGGGGACACACATACTTCATGAGCCCACCCTGCAGTGTGACAAAAACTAAATTCTGATTCTCGAACAAACTGGGGAGTGGGGACCCCAGTGGGGATGGGAGAGTCCCAGGCCAAGATGCCTGGTTGCGGGCAGTGCCCTTTCTGGAGAGCTCCACAGGGTGCCTATAAGCTGTGGGCACCCACCAGCTCGGCTTCATTTCTCCATCTCTTCCCTGGCAGTGGAAGGAAGGGTGGAAATGCAACTCTGGGCAGCAACCCACCAGCAAACCCTGGTGGGGTGGGGGGGCAGCTGCACCCCAGGAGGGCCAGGCTGGGTTTCACCCCGTGATAACTGGGCTTTCTGGAGGGACTCTGCCATGGGATCGCCGACAGGGGCTGCCAGCAAACCTCCCTGTCCCCCCTTTGTAAGGT
>JAVSCE010005333.1:0-52866 GCA_032199065.1 Smutsia gigantea | reverse complement strand
GATACAAGTACTGCAACACCTGCTTTTTTCTTTGTTGTTTGCATGAAATATCTTTTTCCATCCCTTCACTTTTAGTCTGTGTATATCTTTGGATTTGAGGTGAGTTTCTTGTAGGCAGCATATAGATGGGTCTTGCTTTTTTATCCATTCTGTTACTCTGTGTCTTTGATTGGTGCATTCAGTCCATTTACATTTAGGGTGATTATTGATAGGTACGTACTTATTGCCATTGCTGGCTTTAGATTCGTGGTTACCAAGGGTTTAAGGGTTGCTTCTTTACTATCTAACAATCTAACTTAACTTTCTTGTTAAGTTATTGTAAACACAGTCTGATGTTTCTTTCTTTCTCTCCCTTCTTATTCCTCCTCCTCCATTCTTTCTATAATAGGTGTTTTATTCTTTGCCTTTAGTTAGTATTTGGATGGTCTGCTTTCTTTGCTATGATTTTTTTTTCTCTGGTGACATTTTTTAGCCTTAGGTGTGCTTCCATCTAGAGCAGTCCATTTAAGATATCCTGTAGTGGTGGTTTATGAGACGCAAATTCTCTTAACTTTCGTTTATCTGGAAATTGTTTAATCCCTCCATCATATTTAAATGATAATCGTGCTGGATACAATATTCTTGGTTCGAGGCCCTTCTGTTTCATTACGTTAAATATATCATGCCATTCTCTTCTGGCCTGTAAGGTTTCTGTTGAGAAGTCTGATGATAGTCTGATGGGTTTTCCTTTGTAGGTGATCTTTTTTCTCTCTCTAGCTGCCTTTAATACCCTGTCTTTATCTCTGATCTTTGCCATCTTAATTATTATGTGTCTTGGTGTTGTCTTCCTTGGGTCCCTTGTGTTGGGAGATCTATGAGCTTCCGTGGACTGCGAGACTACTTCCTTCCCCAGCGAGGGAAAGTTTTCAGCAATTATTTCTTCAAAGACACTTTCTATCCCTTTTTCTCTCTCTTCTTCCTCTGGTACTCCTATAATGCGAATATTGTTCCGTTTGGATTGGTCACACAGTTCTCTTAATATTCTTTCATTCCTAGAAATCCTTTTATCTCTCTCTGCCTCAGCTGCTCTGTACTTCCTGTTCTCTGTTTCTCTTCCATTAACAGTCTCTCGCATCTCATCCATTCTGCTGTTAAGCCCGTCGATCGCTTGTCTGATTTCTGTATTGTCTTTCCTCAGTTCCCTCACTTCCTCCCTCAGCTCTTGCACATTTCTCTGTAGGTCCATCAGCATGGTTATGACTTTTATTCTAAATTCTTTTTCAGGGAGGCTATGCATTTCCATCCCTTCAGACTCCCTCTCTGGGGTTGTCTGGTTGATTTTGGTCTGAACCATATTCCTTTGTCTTTTCATGGCTGTATAATTTGGTCACTGATAGTTGCCCCGTATATCAGCTGGGCTCTTTAAGACTTTAAAAAGAGAAGAAAAAAAAAAGAGAAAAAAAAGAGAAAAAAAGAAAAAAAAGAAGAAAGAAAAAAAGAAAAAAGCGAAAGAAAAGAAAAAACAAAAACAAAACAAAAACAACAACAACAAAAAAAAGGCCCACCGGACGTAGATTCTGTGGGAATGCTCTAGGTGGCGCTATTGCCCCACTATTCCATAGCTGTGACTGTGCCGCTCCGCAGGGCCCTTTATCGCTCTGGCAGGGGTGGGAACGAATAGGAGGCTGTTGATCTCAGTGAGAAGTGTTAAGTATGGCTACGCTTCCTCAGTCGCCAGCTAAGGCGTCTGAAACTCCCCAGGACTCCCAGCCTGCTGGGCTGAGTGTGCTGGGGCAGTCCGGCTCCTCCACTGGGCTCCTGTCTCTTTAAGACTGCTGAGGAAAGCGCGCACTTTTTTTTTTCCTTCCCGGAGCCGCCTGCAAGCCCCCTGGCGCGTTCCCCGCTCAGATCCTGCCCCTCTGTCTCTCCAATCTCCGCTGCACTGCGCAATGTGGGTCAGCGCTCCCTGTGCAGATCACCGGGGCTGGCTACTTCGCGGGGTGCACTTCCACCCCCTCCCGGCTCTGAATCCTCTCCTCCCGCCGGTGCGCTGGGGTGGGGGAGGGCTCGGGTCCCGCCGGGTCGCAGCTCCGTATCTTACCCGCCTTTTGGGGTGCCGAGTCCTCTCGGGTGTAGCTGCACGCTGTGCGCTTTCCTGTGTATTCTCGTCTC
Source organism: Smutsia gigantea (assembly GCA_032199065.1). NCBI lineage: Eukaryota > Metazoa > Chordata > Mammalia > Pholidota > Manidae > Smutsia > Smutsia gigantea. Next base: position 50,715 of record JAVSCE010005333.1, on the reverse strand, counting down.
TCTTTTAGGATAGATGTATTTTCTGTGTTTTCGTAGATAAATATAGTGTTGGGAGGAGATTTCTGCCGCCCTGCTCACACCGCCATCTTCCCGGAAGTCTGTGAGTGATTTTTCTTAAAAGTAAATTATGCCACAATAAAGCAGGGCAACAAAATAAAAATAGAAAATATAGGATCAACTAAAGGCCTACTCAGAATATGTCTGTAGATAAGATATCATGGAAGAAAAACAGGATTGGACACAGATCATTAGAATTAAGGCTTTGAGATTATAACCCAATTCTCTTCCTAGACATTTTGTCTATCAAGAGGCAGTTTTTCTGGATCCCAGTTTCTTCATTTAAAAAATGAGTCGTGTTCAGATGACTTCTAACATCCCTTTCAGACAAATAACTAGCTCATGTGCTATTTCTTTCTTTTTTTTCTTATTAAGGTATCACTGATACACAATCACATGAGCAACATTGTGGTTACTACATTCCCCCCATTATCAAGTCCCCACCACATACCCCATTACAGTCACTGTCCATCAGCGTAGTGAGATGCTATAGTCACTACTTGTCTTCTCTGTGCTATACTGCCTTCCCCGTGTCCCAAACACACATTATGTGTGCTGATCATAATGCCCCTTATTCCCCTTATCGTTCCCTTCCTACCCACCCTCCTCAGTCCCTTTCCCTTTGGTAACTGTTAGTCCATTCTTGGGTTCTGTGAGTCTGCTGCTGTTTTGTTCCTCCAGTTTTTGCTTTGTTCTTATACTCCACAGATGAGTGAAATAATTTGGTACTTGTCTTTCTCCACCTGGCTTATTTCAGTGAACATAAAACCCTCTACCAGCATCCATGTAGTTCCAAGTGGTGGGATTTGTTTTCCTCTTATAGCTGAATGATATTCCATTGTGTATATATATATGTACCACATCTTCTTTATCCATTCATCTACTGATGGACACTTAGGTTGCTTCCATTTCTTGGCTATTGTAAATAGTGCTGCGATAAACATAGGGGTGCATATGTCTTATTGAATCTGGAATCTTGTATTCTAAGGTTAAGTTCCTAGGAGTGGAATTCCTGGGTCAAATGGTATTTCTATTTTAAATTTTTTGAGGAACCTCCATACTGCTTTCCACAATGGTTGAACAAATTTACGTTCCCACCAGTAGTGTAGGAGGGTTCCCCTTTCTCCACATCCTTGCCAACATTTGTTGTTGTTTGTCTTGTGGATGTTGGCCATTCTAACTGGTGTCAGGTGATATCTCATGGTGGTTTTAATTTGCATTTCTCTGATGATTAGCGATGCAGAGCATCTTTTCATGTGCTTGCTGGCCATCTTAATTTCTTCTTTGGAGGAGTGCCTGTTCAGATCCTCTGCCCATTTTATAATCAGGTTATTTGCTTTTTGGTTGTTGAGGCACATGAGCTCTTTATATATTTTGCATGTCAAACCCTTATCGGATATGTCATTTATGAATATATTCTCCCATACTGTATGATGCCTTTTTGTTCTACTGATGGTATCCTTTGCTGTACAGAAGCTTTTTAGTTTGATGTAGTCCAACTTGTTCATTTTTGCTTTTGTTTCCCTTGCCCATGGAGATATGTTCATGAAAAAGTTACTCATGTTGATATTTAAGAGACTTTTGGCCTATGTTTTCTTCTAAGAGTTTTATTATTTCATGACTTACATTCAGGTCTTTGATCTGTTTTGAGTTTACTTTTGTGTATGGAGTTAGAGAGTATTCCAGTTTCATTCCCTTATATATAGCTTTCCAGTTTTGCCAATATGAGTTGTTGAAGAGGCTGTCATTTCCCCATTGTATATCCATGGCTCCTTTATTGTATATTAATTGACCATATATGCTTGGGTTAGTATCTGGACTCTCTGGCATGTTCCATTGGTCTATGGGTCTGTTCTTGTGCCAGTACCAAATTGTCTTGATTACTGTGGCTCTGTAGTAGAGCTTGAAATTGGGGAGTGTAATCCCCTCTGTTTTATTCTTCCTTCTCAGGAATGCCTTGGTGATTCATAGTCTTTTGTGGTTCCATATGAATTTTAGAAATATTTATTCCACTTCATTGAAGAATGCTGTCTGTATTTTGATAGGGATTGCACTGAATCTGTATATTGCTTTAGGTAGGATGGCCTTTTTGACAATATTAATTCTTCCTACCCAGGAGCATGGGATGAATTTCCATTTATTAGTGTCCTCTTTAATTTCTCTCAAGAGAAAAACTGTCTTACAGTTTTCAGGGTATAGGTCTTTCACTTCCTTGGTTAGGTTTATTCTGAGGTATTTTATTCTTTTTGATGCAATTGTGAATGGAATTGTTTTCCTGATACTTCTTTCTGCTAGTTCATTGTTAGTGTATAGTAATGCAACAGATTTCTTTGTATTAATTTTGTATCCTGCAACTTTGCTGAATTCAGATATAAGTTCTAGTAGTTTTGGAGTGGATTCTTTAGGGTTTTTTATGTACAATATCATATCATCTGCAAACAGGACAGTTTGACTTCTTCCTTATGAATCTGGATGCCTTTTATTTCTTTGTGTTGTCTGATTGCCATGGCTGGGACCTCCACACTATGTTGAATAAAAGTGGTGAAAATGGGCATCCTTGTCTTGGTCCCAATCTTAGAGGAAAAGCTTTCAGCTTTTTGCTGTTAAGTATGATGTTGACTGTGGGTTTGTCATATATGGCCTTTATTATGTTGAGGTACTTGCCCTCAGTACCCATTTTGTTGAGAATTTTTATCATGAATGGGTGTTGAATTTTGTCAAATGATTTTTCAGCATCTATGGGGATGATCATGTGATTTTTGTCCTTTTTATTGATATAGTGGATGATGTTGATGGATTTTTGAATGTTGTGCCATTGTTGCATCCCTGGGATGAATCCCACATGATCATGATATACAATGCTCCTGATGTCTTTTTTAATTCGGTTTGCTAATATTTTTTGAGTATTTTTGCATCTATGTTCATCAGGGATATTGGTCTGTAATTTTCTCTTTTTGTGGTGTCTTTGCCTGGTTTTGGTATTAACGTGATGCTGGTTTCATAGAATGAGTTTGGAAGTATTTCATCCTCTTCTTGTTTTTGGAGAACCATAAGGAGAGTAGGTATTACGTTTTCTCTAAAATGTCTGATAAAATTCAGCAGTGAAGCCATCTGTCCCGGGCGTTTGTTCTGGGGTAGTTTTTGATTACTGATTCAATTTCATTGCTGATAATTGGTCTGCTTAGATTTTCTGTTTCTTCCTGGGTCTGTCTTGGAAGGTTGTATTTTTCTAGAAAATTGTCCATTTCTTCTGGGTTTGTTAGCATATAGCTTTCATTGTATTCTCTAATAATTCCTTGTATTTCTGTGTTGTCTGTGATAATTGTTGCTTTCTCATTTCTGAATCTTTTTATGTGTGTAGATTTTCTTTTTTTCTTAATAAGTCTGGTTAGGGGTTTATCTATTTTGTTTATTTTCTCAAAGAAACAGCTCTTGGTTTCATTAATTTTTTCTATTGTTTTGTTCTTCTCAATATCATTTGTTTCTTCTCTGATCTTTATTATGTCCTTCCTTCTGCTGACTTTGGGCCTCATTTTTTCTTCTTTTTCCAATTTCAGTAATTGTGAATTTAGACTATTCATTTGGGATTGTTCTTCCTTCTTTAAATAGGCCTGGATTGCTATATACTTTCCTCTTATAACTGCCTTTGCTGTGTCCCACAGAAGTTGGGGTATTGTGCTGTTGTTTTCATTTGTCTCCATATATTGCTTGATCTGTTTTAATTTGTTCATTGATCCATTGATTATTTAGGAGCATATTGTTAAGCCTCCAGGTGTTTGTCAGCCTTTTTGTTTTCTTTGTACAATTCATTTCTAGTTTCATACCTTTGTGATCTGAGAAGTTGGTTGGTACAATTTTAATCTTTTTGAATTTACTGAGGCTCTTTTGTGGCCTAGTATGTGGTCTATTCTGGAGATTATTTCATGTACACTTGAGAAGAATGTGTATCCTGCTGCTTTTGGGAGTAGAGTTCTGTAGATGTCTGTTAGTTCCATCTGTTCTAATGTGTTGTTCAGTGCCTCTGTGTCCTTACTTATTTTCTGTCTGGTTGATCTGTCCTTTGGAGTGAGTGGTGTGTTGAAGTCTCCTAAAATGAATGCATTGCATTCTATTTCCTCCTTTAATTCTGTTAGCATTTGTTTCACATATGTAGGTGCTCCTGTGTTGGGTGCCTAGATATCTTAAATGGTTATATCCTATGTTGGACTGACCCCTTTATTATTATGTAATGTCCTTCTTTGTCTCTTGCTACTTTCTTTGTTTTGAAGTCTATTTTGTCTGAAACAAGTACTGCAACACCTGCTTTTTTCTCCCTATTGTTTACATGAAATATCTTTTTCCATCCCTTCACTTTTAGTCTGTGTATGTCTTTGGGTTTGAAGTGAGTCTCTTGTAAGCAGCATATTAGATGGGTCTTGCTTTTTTATCCATTCTGTGACTCTGTGACTTTTGATTGGTGCATTCAGCCCATTTACAATCAGGGTGATTATCAATAGGTATGTACTTACTGCCATTGCAGGCTTTAGATTAGTGGTTACCAAAGGTTCAAGAGCAGATTCTTTACTATCTAACAGTCAACCTTAACTCACTTATTATACTATTATAAACACAGTCTGATGATTCTTTTTTCTCTTCTTTATTTTTCTTCCTCCTCCACTCTTTATATGTTAGGTGTCATATTCTGTACTCTTTGTGTATCCCTTGACTGTCTTTGAGGGTAGCTTATTTAATTTTGCATTTGGTTAGTATGTAGTTGCTCTACTTCCTTTGCTGTTGTTTTATTTACTCTGGTGACAGCTATTTAGTCTTAGGCATACTTCCATCTACAGCATTCCTTTTAAAATACCCTGTAGAGATGGTTTGTGGGTGGTAAATTCCCTCAATTTTTGCTTCTCTGGGAATTGTTTAATCCCTCCCTCAAATTTAAATGATAATTTTGCCGGGTAGTGTATTTTTGGTTTGAGGCCCTTCTGTTTCATTGCATTGAATATATCATGCCACTCCCTTCTGGCCTGTAAGGTTTCTGCTGAGAAGTCTGATGATAGCCTGATGGGTTTTCTTTGTAGGTGGTCTTTTTTCTCTCTAGCTGCTTTTAAGGGGCCTTGTCCTTGATCTTTGCCATTTTAATTATTATATGTCTTGGTGTTGTCTTCCTTGTGTCCCTTGTGTTGGGAGATCTGTGGACTTCCATGGCCTGAGAGGCTATTTCCTTCCCCAGATTGGGGAACTTTTCAGCAATTATTTCTTCAAGGACACTTTCTATCCCTTTTTCTCTCTTCTTCTTCTTCTGGTACACCTTTAATGCAAATATTGTTCCATTTGGATTGGTCACAAGTTCTCTTAATATTCTTTCATTCCTGGAGATCCTTTTTTCTCTCTTCTGCCTCAGCGTCTCTGTATTCCTGTTCTCTAATCTCTATTCCATTCACTGTCTCCTCTACCTCACCTAAACTGCTTTTAAATCACTCCACTGTTTGTTTTATTTCAGTTTTCTCTCTCCTGAATTCATCTCATAACTCTTGAATATTTTTCTGTAGGCCCATTAGCATGCTTATGACTTTTATTTTGTATTCTTTTTCAGGAAGATTGGTGATTTCAGTTTCACCGAGCCTTCTTTCTCGTGTCTGAGGGATTGTGTATTGAAAAGGGTTCTTCTGCCTTTCCTTAGTCCTGGAGGTATGGGAGTGGTCGCAGGTGAGTGGTGCGGATGTCAGCTTGGAGGACAAAGTCCCTTCCTGCTAGCCGGTCGCCGTACCTGTCTCCACTGTCTGTGCCCGTTAACCACTTGCTGGGAGCAACCTCTGGGTTAATCCCCGAGGCTGCCATGGGCAGACTGGCAGGTGAGCAGGTGAAAAGAGCGGATTCCAGTGCGGTAACAAAGTCCCTTCATGGATCCCAGTCTCAGGGCTCATCTTCACTGTCTGTGGTGGTCAACCATGTGCAGGGAGCAGCCTCTGGGTCTGGGCAGGTTAGCTGCATGCAGGGAGAACCCTCTGAATTAAGCTGTGTAGATGCTGTACACGGGGCTGCCTTCCAGCTGCTCTGCAGCAATGGCAGGGACAGCCAGTTTCTGCATAGGTGCTGGTGGGGAGGAAGGAGTGGCTGCTTATCACAGTGAGGGATCTTGGGATTTCATTGCTAACCAGGGGGATCCTTAAAGTTCCCAGCCTGCTGGGCTGAGTGTACCAGGATGATTTTGTCCACCTGTTCCTGCTCCTAAATCCTTGCCCTTTTAGCAGCCCTCTGACTATTGAGAGGTCCCTTAAAACACCTGTTTTTCTTTTGTCCCAGGGCAGCCTGTTGTGGGAACCTGTTTGCAGTCTTAATCTCAGACTTTGCTTTTCAGCCCCTCTGATCTCCAGAACATCATGCAGTGTGGGTCTGTACTCCTGGGGTAGATTTCTAGAGCTGAGTATTTAGCAGTCCTGTGCTTCCACTCCCTCCCTGTTCTGATTCTTTTCCTCCCGCAGGTGAGCTGCGGTTGGGGGAGTGCTTGGGTCCCACTGGGTCATGGCTTTTTACCTTAGTCTTTTCCGTGAGATGTTGACTTCTCCCAGTTGTAGACTGGCTGATGTACTCTTACTTCTACTTTTAGAAATAGTTGGATTTGCTGTATTTTCAAAATACATGTGGTTTTGGGAGGAGATTTCCACCACACTACTCAGGCTGCCATCTTCTCTCCTCTCATGTACTATTTCTATTCTATTTCATGCCCATATAAAAATAACTGATCACAAGCTGGGATTAAAGATGGCATCATGAGAGGTGAAACAGAGGCTTCCTCCTAAAACTGCATATAATATGAAAACATAATTAATACAACTAATCCTGAAGGAGCAACAGGAAAAAAGGTCTGCGCCAAACTGCATAAACCTGGAGAAAAGAAGAAACCTCACGGAACAGGGTAATGTACCAAAGCCGTGGCCTGGCGGGACCCAAGCCCTTCCCCCACCCCAGCTCAGCAGTGGAAGGAAGAGAAACAGAGTGGGGAGGGAGTGGAGGCATGGGACTGCTGAATACCTAACTCTGGAGATATGATCTGGGAGCACAAACCTACATTTCATGGTGTTTTCATAGTACTCTCATGATTAGGGAGTTGGAAAGCTAAGACAGGCAGAATTCCTGGAGAGACTGAGATTCCAGCCGCTTGTGGAAAGCAGGGATCCATATCCGGCTGCTCTGGGACAAAAGAAAGGTGGGCAGTCTGAGAGACTTCCTAACAGCAAGAGGGCTGCTAAAGGGGCAAGGATTTCACAGAGCTTGCTGCTCAGGAGTAAGGACAGGTAGACAAAACTCTCCGGGTGCACTCTGCCCAGCAAGTTGGAAACTTTCACAGTCTTCAGGAGCTCCATCTCCCTGGCTGGATACAGAGCTCCAAGGACCCCTCCATGATACACAGCCTACTGTGCCTTTCTCCCGACCAGCCCCACCTGGCTCAAAAACCGGCAAACCCTACCCTAGTGTTAGGCCAGCCAGAGTGAAGCCCCATCTACAGCAACTACAAACGCAAAACACAGAGGCTTATACCTGTGTGCTCGGCCCACTGGTTCAGGCAGTGGAGACAGGCATAGTAGCAGGAAAGCAGGAAACAGCTCTTTCCTCCCCCCAGGGCACCAATACCACTCCCCTGCAACCCCCGACATTGCTTCAGGGACTGAGCAGCTCCAGAGAGTAGAGCTTCTGGGCACAAGAGAGTGACATATACATATATGAAACGCCTAAGGAACCTGGTCCAAAGTAAAATTATGAATAAAACCCCTGGGAAAAATTCAAATGAAACTGACCTCATGAATTTGCCTAAAAGGGACTTCAAAATAAAAATCATTAACATGCTCATGAAGGTGCAGAAAAATATTCAAGAACTCAGGGATGAATTGTGGTCAGAGATCCAATCATTACGGAACACAGTATCAGAAATGAAACATACAGTAGAAATTTTAAAAGCAGATTAGATAGGGTGGAGGAGACAATAAATGAAATAAAAATTGGAGAAGAGGAATACAAAGAAGCTAAGGTGCAGAGAGAAAAAAGGAACTCTAAGAATGAAAGAATATTGAGAAAACTGTGTGACCAATCCAAACCAAACAATATTTGCATTATAGGGGTACCAGAGGAAGAAGAGAGAGAAAACGGGATAGACGGTGTTTTTGAGGAGGTAATTGCTGAAAACTTCCCCAATCTGGGGGTGGAGATAGTCTCTCAGGCCATGGAGATGCCCAGATCTCCCAACACAAGGGACCCAAGGAAGACAACACCAAGACATATAGTAATTAAAATGGCAAAGATCAAGGATAAGGACAGACTATTAAAAGCAGCCAGAGAGAGAAATAAGATCACACACAAAGGAAAGCCCATCAGGCTATCATCAGACTTCTCAACAGAAACCTTACAGGCCAGAAGGGAGTGGCATGATGTATTTAATGCAATGAAGCAGAAGGGCCTTGAACCAAGATTACTTTATCTGGCAAGATTATCATTTAAATTTGAAGAAGGAATTAAACAATTTCCATATAAGCAAAAGCTGAGAGAATTTACCTCCCACAAACCATCTCTACAGTGTGTATTGGAGGGACTGCTACAGCTGGAAGTGTTCCTAAGGTTTAATAGCTGTCACCAGAGGTAACAAAACCACAGTAAAGAAGGTAGAACACTTAATTACTAAGCAAATGCAAAATTAAATTAACTATCCCCAAAGTGAATCAAGGGATAGACAAAGAGTACAGAATATGATACCCAATATATAAAGAATGGAGGAGGAAGAAAAAGGAGGAGAAAAAAAAAGAACCTTTAGACTGTGTTTGTAATAGCATATTAAGTGAGATAAGTTAAACTCTTAGATAGTAAGGAAGTTTACCTTGAACCTTTGGTGAACAAGAATCTAAAGTCTGCAATGCCAGTAAGTACATACCTACCGATAATCACCCTAAATGTAAATGGACAGAACGCACCAATCAGAAGACATAGAGTCACTGAATGGAAAAAAATACAAGACCCATCTATTTGATGCCTACAAGAGACTCACTTTAAACCCAAAGACATGCACAGACTAAAAGTGAAGGGATGGAAAAAGATATTTCATGCATCTAATAGGGAGAAAAACGCAGGAGTTGCAGCATTTGTATCAGATAAAATAGACTTCAAAACAAAGAAAGTCACAAGAGACAAAGGAGGGCATTACATAATGATAAAGGGGTCAATCCAACAAGAAGATATAATAACCATTATAAATATCTATGCACCCAACACAGGAGCACCTACGTATGTGAAACAAATACTAACAGAATTAAAAGGGGAAATAGAATGCAATGCATTCATTCTAGGAGACTTCAACACTCCACTCACTCCAAAGGACAGATAAACCAGACATAAAATAAGTAAGGAGACAGAAGTACTGAATAACACATTAGAACACATGGACCTAACAGACATCTACAGAACTCTACAACCAAAGCAGCAGAATACACATTCTTCTCAAGTGCACATGGCACATTTTCAAGAATAGATCATATCTTAGGGCACAAAAAAAGCTTCATTAAATTCAAAAAGATTGTAATTGTACCAACCAGTTTCTCAAACCACAAAGGTAAGAAACTAGATATAAACTATGCAAAGAAAACGAAAAATCCCACAAACACATGGAGGCTTCACAACATGCTTCTAAATAATCAATAGATCATTGACCAAATAAAAACAGAGATCAAGAATATATGGAGACAAATAACAAGAATAATTCAACACTCCAAAATCTATGGGATGCAGAGAAGGCCGTGCTAAGAGGAAGGCATATTGTAATACAGGCCTACCTCAGGATAGAAGAAAAATCCCATATGAACAGTCTAAACTCACAATTAACAAAACTAGAAAAAGATGAACAAATGAGGCCAAAGTCAGTAGAAGGAGGGACATAATAAAGATTAGAGCAGAAATAAATAATATCAAGAAGAATAAAACAATAGAAAGAACCAATGAAAGCAGGAGCTGGTTCTTCAAGAAAATAAATAAAGTAGATAAACCCCTAGCCAGACTTCCCAAGAAAAAAAGAGAGTCTACTCACATAAACAGAATCAGAAATGAGAAAGGAAAAATCACTAGAGACACCACAGAAAAACAAAGAATTATTAGAAAATACTATGAAAAATTATATGTTAACAAACTGGATAACCTAGAAGAAATGGACAGCTTTCTAGAAAAATACAACCTTCCAAGCTGATCCAGAAAGCAACAGAAAATCTGAACAAACCAATTACCAGCAATGAAATTAAACTGGTAATCAGAAAACTACCTAAGAACAAAATCCCTGGACCAGATGGCTTCACCACTGAATTTTATCAAACATTTAGTGAAGACCTAAACCCATCCTCCTTAACGTTTTCCAAAAAAGTAGAGGAAGAGGGAATACTTCCAAACTCATTCTATGAGGCCAGCATCACTCTAATATCAAAACTGGGCAAAGACACCACAGAAAAAGGAAATTACAGACCAATATCCCTGAAGAATATAGATGCAAAAATACTCAACAAAATATTAGCAAACCGAATTCAAAAATACATCAAGAGGATCATACACCATGATCAAGTGGGATTCATCTCAGGGATGCAAGGATGGTACAACATTCGAAAATCCATCAACATCATCCACCATATCAACAAAAAGAGGACAAAAACTACATGATCATCTCCATAGATGCTGAAAATGCATTTGACAAAATTCAACACCCACTCATGATAAAAACTCTCAAGAAAATGGGTATAGAGGGCAAGTACCTCAACATAATAAAGGCCATATATGACAACCCCACAGCCAACATTATACTTAACAGTGAGAAGTTGAAAGCTTTTCCTTTAAGATCGGGAACAAGACAAGGATGCCCACTCTCCACAGCATAGTACTGGAGGTCCTAGCCATGGCAATCAGAAAACAGAAAGAAATAAAAGGCATCCAGATTGGCAAGGAAGAAGTTAAACTGTCCCTGTTGGCAGATGACATGATATTGTACATAAAAAACCCTAAAAATCCACTCCAAAACTATCAGATCTAATATCTGAAATCAGCAAAGTTGTAGGATACAAAATTAATGTGAAGTCTGTGAAATCAGGTAAAACAATTTCATTCACAATTGCATCAAAAAGAATAAAATACCTAGGAATAAACCTAACCAAGGAAGTGAAAGACCTATACTCTGAAAACTACAAGACACTCATGAGAGAAATTAAGGAAGATACCAGTATATGGAAATGCATCCCGGGCTTATGGATTGGAAGAATTAATATTGTCAAAATGACCATCCTGCCTAAAGCAATCTACAGATTCAATGCAATTCCTATCAAAATACCAACAGCATTCTTCAATGAACTAGAGAAAATCATTCTAAAATTCATGTGGAACCACAAAAGACCTCGAATAGCCAAAGCAATCCTGAGAAGGAAGAATAAAGCTGGGGGGATTATGCTCCCCAACTTCAAGCTCTACTACAAAGCCACAGTAATCAAGACAATTTGGTACTGGCACAAGAACAGACCCACAGACCAATGGAAAAGACTAGAGAACCCTGATATAAACCCAACCATATATGATCAATTAATATATGATAAAGGAGCCACGGACATACAATGGAGAAATGATAGCCTCTTCAAAAACTGGTGTTGGCAAAACTGGACAGCTACATGAAAGAGAATGAAACTGGATTATTGTTTAACCCCATACACAAAAGTAAACCCAAAATGGATCAAAGACCTGAATGTAAGTCATGAAACCATAAAACTCTTAGAAGACCACATAGGCAATAATCTCCTGAATATAAGCATGAGCAACTTCTTCCTGAACACATCTCCTTGAGCAAGTGAAACAAAAGCAAAAATGAACACATGGGACTACATCAAACTAAGAAGCTTTTGTACAGCAAAGGACACCATCAATAGAACAAAAAGGCATCCTACAGTATGGGAGAATATATTTGTAAATAACATATCCGACAAGGGGTTAACATCCAAAAAATATAAAAAACTCACACACCTCAACACCCAAAAAGCAAATAACCCGATTAAAAAATGGGCAGAGGATATGAAGAGACAGTTCTCCAAAGAAGAAATTCAGATGGCCAACAGACACTTTAAAAGATGCTCCACATCACTAATCATCAGGGAAATGCAAATTAAAACCACAATGAGATATCACCTCACACCAGTAAGGATGGCCAGCATCCAAAAGACAAAGAACAACAAATGCTGGTGAGGATGCGGAGAAAGGGGAACCCTCCTACACTGCTGGTGGGAATGTAAGCTAGTTCAACCATTGTGGAAAGCAATATGGAGGTTCCTCAGAAAACTAAAAATACAAATACCATTTGACCTGGGAATTCCACTCCTTGGAATTTACCCAAAGAATACAAGTTCTCAGATTCAAAAAGACATATGCACCCCTATGTTTATGGCAGCACTATTTACAATAGGCAAGATATGGAAGCAACCTAAGTGTCCATGAGTAGATGAATGGCTAAAGAAGAGGTGGTACATATACACAATGGAATGCTGTTCAGCCATAAGAAAGAAAGAAATCCTAACACTTGCAACAACATGGATGGAGCTGGAGGATATTATGCTCAGTGAAATAAGCCAGGTGGAGAAAGACAAGTGCCAAATGATTTCCTCATTTGTGTAGTATAACAACGCAGCAAAATTGAAGGAACAGAATAGCAGCAGACTCAGAGACTCCAAGAAGGAATTAGTGGTTACCAAAGGGGAGGGGTGTGGGAAGGCAGGTGGGGAGGGAGGGAGAAGGGGATTGAGGGGTATTATGTTTAGTACACATGGTGTGGGGGATCACGGGGAAAACAGTGTAGCACAGAGAAGGCAAATAGTGAATCTGTGGCATCTTACCACACTGATGGACAGTGACTGCATTGGGGTATGGGTGGGGACTTGATAATATGGGTAAAAGTAGTCACCACATTGTTTTTTTCATGTGAAACCTTCATAAGAGTGTATATCAATAATACCTTAATAAAAATTTTTTTAAAATGTAACTGATCACAACCAAATTCTTGTTAAACTGAGTCCCAGATTCCTTATCAATATAGCACTCTAGGTAACCAGTACCGATTGCTAAACTGTGACTTGTGAGACATTTTTTTGCTGCTGCTGCTTCCAGAAAATAAGTGAATCTGTATAACTGGTCTGAATAGGGATCTTAGGATCATACCTCAATTGAAGCTTATTACAGTGCTAGATAATTCTAGTAGGCTTACTCAAGATGGAGAATGACTAACAACTTCTGCATGATAAGCCGGTGTAGGACAAACCAAGTACAAAGAAGAAGGAAGATACCCTTTATGTGTGCCCTGAAGCTAGTCTTTGGGAATGTGAACAAATGAACCCTACTGCATCTCACGGGCTTCTTCCTACATTAAGTCTTTCGGTTCTGATTACTGCATACAGAGTAATTTATCACCTCTGAAATCCTTGCTCTTTCTGACCGTACATGAAGCATGACTCTGATAGTATCATAATAAAATTAGTTTCACATAAGTATCACCCCAAGCTGCATGGGCTCAGCAGGGAATTGTGCCATGACAATTAGTGATGTCTGCCATGGGCAAGGAGATATGGCATGTACCAACCGCCATCCCCCTGGCAATTTTCTGGGCACTTTTAAGTGTTTTGCAAATATAAGCTTATTAAACCCTCACCAATACTTTGAAGTAGATATTTTCTCCATTTTGCAGATGAGAAAACTGAGTTCCTGAGAGTTTACATAAGTCTCTTGGAGCCCCACCCCTCACTTTGTAAATGACAGAATTCAGTTCAAAGCCTGAACTTTCCCCACCATACCATACTGTTTCTCTTTAAACCCCATTTCCTACACACTCTGTTTCTTGTGGGTAAGTGTACACGTCCTAGTACAAAATAGGTTCCTGATTAATAGACTTAATAAATAGGAGACATGCCCACTTGGCACATAGCAGCCTAAAATAGGGAGATTATTTTTTAGACAACTGTTGAAGCTGAGGGCAAGTCTGAATGACAGGAGCAGAATTTTTAAAATGGCAGCCATGCTTGAAGATACACCAAGTATTTATATGTGTATAGTGCACAGAGGGTTGTGGCCAGATGAACATGTCTTCAAGTGATTAACAGGAGCATTATTTTCAGTACACACAAGACAACATATTAAAATCCACATGATAATTAATCTATAATTTTTCATGGCTAAAACTTCATCAAATGAACTTTTACCATATTTACTCCATGCTTAAAAAGTTCATCAAATGAAATTTTAACCATATTTACTCTGTGCTTAAAATGCTTCATTGGATTGTCCTGCATATCAAAGTGGGCAGCACGGCCTTAAATGATCTTCGTGACTGATCTTTACTTCGAGTTCATCTCTACATTCACTCATCTGACTAGCTTCCCCTCAGTCATTCCAAGTTTCTTAAAGCATCCAGATATCATGCAGTTTTACATCTCCTCTTCACATACAGCATTCTTTCTCCCTGAACTGCCCTTAACTCTTTGTTATTCTTTAGCATTTAAGTCTCACCTCTCACAAACTCTTCTCTGATCTTTAGAGCCTAGTTAAAGGCCCTTCATGCGTGCTCAGAGTAGATCCTGGATTTATAGAGCATCTTTTTCATTTTAATTGTCAGTTACATTTTCTCTCTTTTCTACCTGACCAAAGAAAAAGCTCCTTGAAGACACAGACCACATCTCATTTTATAACTATCACCCAGCACGGTGTCTGGCACGTAATAGGAGCATAATAATTATTTTCTGAATTAATGAATATCAATTTTGTTCCTAGATGACATGTATGTAAAGGAGATAAAGAAAAGATCAACTATTTCTCATTGAGGGGTCCGTGGAGAAGGCACATTTTTTTAGGAGATCCAGTAGATTATCTCTAAGTTTCTATCAGTCAATCTTGCAGAGACTTTAGTATTCACCAAATTGCATTCCCCAGTCTCACTTGCAGTTTGTTGGTCACATGATGAGTTATGTTGAATGGAATATATGCAGAAATGAGGTAAACCACTTCTCAGCATGGCTAAAGAAAAATCTCCCACGTATAATCCTCCATTCTCATTTCCTATCTGCTGCTGGATGATGCTGGAGCGACTTTAAAACCTCAATACAATGGAGCCACAACATGGAAGTAGCCTGTATCCCTGTGTCACTGCTTGGGTGAGAAATAGTGCAGAGCTGCCCAATTAGAAATTTCCACACTAGAGGTTAAATCACAGAGATGTGGGGATTATTTATCATGAGTAATAAAATCAAATAAGAACTCTATTTGTACCCATATTTCTCTTATACAAGATTCTACAAACATCTGAAAATGAAGCTTTTAAGGTCTTTTAAGGGAGAATCATTCAATTAAGTAGCATTTATTAAATCTTCTTAGTGAAACGTGTTCACAAAAGAGCAACTGGAAGTTGTAAAGGAAAACACTTCAGAATAGAGCAGACAGGATGCCTACCCAGAGGTGTAGTGTGTGGGGGGATCAGAGGTATATATACAAAGTAGTTCTGAGCCAGCCTCTTTACCTGACCTTTAAGGCCTGTGGATCAAGAGAGTCAGCAGAATTGCAGCTTGCAATTTAAATGAATCCTGAGGCTTATGTGGGTATGAAAGCCAGGACAAAGTGTGTATGGCAGCGGAAGGAGACTACCCTTGGAATACTGCCCCCAAGCGGACCTTTCTTCCCACCAGCATGCCCCTGTTCTGATCCTTCCTACTCCTAACTTCTGTTTTCCTCCCTGAAGTGATGGTGTTTCTGCCACTAAAGTCATGCTCTGTCTGTTGTAGTAGCAGATAAAGGGCAACTCTAGAGATGTGGTTCCTGATAAACAAGGAAACCAGTGAGTGAGTATATTTCTATAAGCAAAACAACTTAAGTAAGGCCATTTGCTTTTGGTATCATTCCCTAAGGGATGACCTCGGTGATATTGTAGAGGACACTTGATTCAACTTCACTTCACTTTGTGTAAGATCTTAAAACAGAACGTGATAAAATGGGATAATGCAAAGCTGAATGGATATTGCAGGAACTTAGGAATTACCAGGTATGGTCAGATTCATGGCTTGGTATTAACAAAGCCCCAAACAGAGATATCACTCAATTCTCAAGAGTTCATTTCAAAAGGTTAATGCAGAGGATATCTCTTGAGGTGACCTCTCAGCTTTCTGTGATTTTGTCTTACTCAAGAACAGTTCTGTGGAAGCCATGGAAAAGTACTACTTAGATCTGCCTTGAGGGTTGTAACTGATGGAGAGCCCCAGGTGCTGCACTTAGGTCCACAGTAACACTCATACCCAAGACTCTTCCATGGGCTGCTCACAGCCAGTGACATGACATGGATACTAAGGCAGGCTACTTCTTAAAAGGTTGCAAGAATTTTCTGATTCTTACCTTTGACTCAAGAACTCCTATTGGCTGGCCAAAACTTCCTTAATGGCACAGTCTTAGATAATGCCAGTCTAGACTTGCTTCTTTCTTTCTCTCTCTCACAAGGATAAGACCTGCATTATGGTGTCCTCTGCCCTTCCCCTTTATCCTTCACAGGTGTTTCCCCCAGTAAATCTCTTGCATGTCTAATGCTGTCTTGACATCTGCTTATTCAAGGATTCAAACTAAAGCAAGATCACATCTACAAGTGGAGTTCCAAGAACTGAGTCTGTGTTTCAGGATCCTGCCATAATTGCCACAGGACTAGACAACTGACCAAGTGGGACCATGGGATACTCAACCCCAGAAATTTGGGGTCAGAGGACAGAGATGCAAAGACTAGGGGAGATCAGGCATATTTAAGAGCTCCTTGGAGAAAAAGTATATTTTCATTTTTGAGTATTCCTTTAGATTTTTTAATTCTCCAATTTCTTTCCACTGAATTCTCTCTTTTCCTTCTTACTTAAGCTAGTCAGAATCAATTTCTGCTACTTGCAACTAGACAAACCTCAATGATTATGGTGACACACAGACCAGATTTTTCGTAAGTCTTTTATAGTGCTGCAAACTTTATCCAGATCCTTTCCTAACCCATTTATATATCAGGCCTCTGACAGCATCTCTGTAGTACTGAATTTTGTCCTCTGTATGAAGTAGGCTTTATTTTTAAATTGTGAAGATCTCTTTTTTTCCAGTGTATTGAACATAAATCTAAAAGTCTTCTCAAAAATGAACCTGACTTACAGAAAGGACATTTTAATAGTTAGAAGTCATAGGAAAAGATTTGTCAAACATCATTTGCTAAATCTCACACATAAAGAGAAGGTGCTCAGAAATATGAAAAAGGAAATTTTGTCCTACATTAGGCACTTAGTGAGGAAACTCAGAGAGTAAGATTACTTAAACTAATACATTATTTTCTGTCTGGGTCTTAGAGAAATTTTTACCTTTGAATGTTGAATTGCTAATAAAATAGAAACTTAGATAATGGGGAAAAAAACAGTACAAGAAGACACAAAATGAAGCAAAACAGAAGATGCCTTACAGATTAAGTTTTTTGAAAACACTTTACACCTGCCCACAGCTCTCCACCTGGCAGAGTCAGCATATGCCTCAATACCCCAGAGGCACATCAGTGAGGACTGAACTCATCAGAGCATAAGTGACAGCACGGCACTAAATCATATCACTTGTTCATTGTTAACCTAGGAACCAGAATCAGAGTTACTGGAACACCAGAGTTCTACAGAGGTTTATCCATGGGGAAAAACAGGACACCCTACTACCGAAAAGTATAGCTGCTGATGTGCATACAGTTTTACAAGAAGAGTTTGCATTTCTTCACTTGGTTTTCTAAGTGATTCGGAAACAGATGGCAGAACTTCTAAGGATTGTTCTTCAAGACTCCAGTAATATATATATTTTTCTCTTTAGTCAAATACCAGTCCAAAGACCATACTTAATGATGGAAAAGTGAAAAAAGTTATAAGCATAATATACACTCAGATGCATGGAAGCTTTGTCAAACGAAAGGACATATTCCAGATTTCCAGGCAAAAGAGGCAATAAGCTGAGAATCTATTTGGCCTCAAGCGTTCCCGCAGGGGTTCACAAATAGATCTTCAAACACCAGGCAAGCCCATGATTACTGGTCTGAGTGGCAGTTTAGATGCACATACATCATTACATGAATACGGAGCCCCAGAGCTCTCCTGGGTAATTTCAAAAGCTGTTCATTTGGTTTAGAAACAGAGAGGAAGACAGATCATTAGTCGTCATCATCTGCTTATCTCTAATGACAGAATTAAAGAGCACAATTTTATTTGTGACATGACTTACTTCTGCCTTAATCTTTTTAGAAGCAAAGGAAAGACGGCCATCGTTCTGTGGCCATTCCTCTCTGGGTACTCTGTGCAGAGACAAAGCACACCTTTCCCCCAGAGGCCCAGGAACATACTCTCCTCCACAGAGGACATGGAGCAAGGTAAGGCTGCTGGCTTATCTACATGGAGCTAGTATGTTGGCCTGACTCTCCCAGGATTGCTACACTGCTAAAATTACTTCATATTGGCAGGTAAGGTCTAAATCACAAAGGTTCCCTTCCCCATCTGCTTCATCATGGGAAGTCCAGACTTTCACCTCAGCCTCTTTCTAGTGAATGCTGGCAATCTCCAACAAATGCTTCTGTATTCTAAAAACCCACCTTGGCTTGGACTTGTCACTCACTAAGTCTGGACCACTGATTTCTTCTCTCCTTACAGGAACATAGCTCAGCAGCAGTTCATCCCTTCCTGCCAGCAGGTTCCGTGGTCTCTCCTCCCAATATTCTATTAGCAATTACCTGAACAAAACCAAAACCAGAAAGCTTCCCAGTGACAAGAGATCATTCATAGGGCATTTAAAGGCAGTCTAAATCCAGATGGAAAAGAGAGATATATCAACCCACAGTAACAATGAGCCAACAATGAGAACACTTCTCATAAGCCATGCTCCATACGATTTTTTCATTTAGTTCTTGCTACAACTATGTAAGTTATATACTCTTACTAACACCAATGTATGGATGAACAAACTGAAGTACAGAGAAGGTTAAATTATTTGGGAAAGGCTAGTTGGCTGTTTCCTGCTGATTATTCTTACCCTTGAGGCCTTGACAGGAGTGGACTAGCCTGGGTTTTGGCCTGCTTAGGTAGGCTACAAAGTGCATTAGATCCACCTTAGTCCAATGGCCTCCTTGTTTGCTTACTTCAACAATACTGTATGTCCTCTTCAAAGAAACACAAAACACACTGGCATATTAAGAAAATCACATAATTAATGAATCAAATCAAGCACACATTTGAAAAGGAGATCTGCTTAAATTTGTTTAATCCAAGTTTCTCCAACTTTTATGTCCAGGGACCTCTTTTTCCAAGGAAGATCTATGAAAAAAAATCTACAACACGGCTTGGGAAATCCTGTTCTTCGACACCATTTCGAGTTCCCTGAACACCTAGCCTCTCTTATTCCTCCATGTTTTACTTTTATAGTTTCTGTATTTAGAAGGCCCATCCCTTTTTTGATGCCTGAAGAATTCCTATAATTTCTGTAAGCCCATCCTCTGAAGCTAAATACAAGATGACTTCCTCTCTGAAAACTCCCCTCAAGGAGAGAATTCATCACTCTCTCCTCTAGCTCCCCGCTGTATCAGCCACTTCCCTGTATCATTAATACTCACCTTGTTTATTATTCCTGCTTATTTTCTGGATCCTCGGCTAGATTGTAAATTACAAGGGATCTGGGATCACCCAACTCTGTGCCCTCCCATCACCTATTACAAGGCATAGGACACTGAAAGTGCTGGAAAATGTGTAATAAAGGAATAGTCTGTTCAGACGACATCATACTGAAATTTATTTCCATGCTATCCAACAAGAGGATGGGTGGAGAGTATAAGGAAAATACAAAGAAATATTTACTCTGATTCAATCATGTGAAAAGTGCTTGACCTTCTTTTGTGAGAAGGTATAAAGGAAATAAAAGACACAGCCCAATGGGAGGTAGTCTGCCCGGGACCTACCCACTCTGACTAAAATGCATTCAACAGTCTTGAAGTGACTTAATGGGTACCAGTCAGGATTCCTAGAGTCAGTCATTTCCACTGTTGCCACTGTCTGCCTCTAGAGACGGGAAATAAACAGCCCATCCCCGACCCACAGAAAACACAGATGCCTCTCAAACCACACGTTTGCCCTGGACACTCATAACAGTGATGCCAGCTGCTTATGCTGTTACTTTCCACATATTTTATCCACAGACAGGGCAACTTTAGGTTGCAGAAAAAACAGCTGAAGGAAGGCAAGCAAAAAATAAATGTGATCCTTTCTAATTTAGTGAAAAACATGAGCATTTACTTCAAAGTTCACAAAAAAATGGGAAGTCAAGGAATTTGAGTCATTCAACTTCATACCATCCAGCACCTATTACAGTGCGTGGAACATAGCAAGTGATAAGTGAATTTGTGAAATGTGATAAGTGAATTTGTGAAATGTGTCAAATAAAAAAATTTCAAGAGATGCATAAAGCAAGGATAAACCAACTACCTTGCAAGGCAGGCTTGAAATGAGAACTAGTCCTGGCTCCTGTCAACAAAGGAAAGACTGAGTAGGTCAGTGCTTCCAACTCTGATAGCCTGCTACTGGACCGGCAGGGTAAGTGAGGGGGGAGAGTCACATGGGGGAGGGTGGAGATCCATAAACAAAGTGTCTTGTCATTCCGCTGATCAATAGGCCACCTCACCAAGCTACCAGCCCGAAAGCTGTGTACTTCCATGCAAAATGATTATCTCTGTCTCCTGCTTCTTTTACCAATGCCCATTCTCTCTCTAAGGTGAACATAAAAGGCTAATCATTTCTAGGTCCTCCAAAGCTTGGTAACTCTGTTGTCTAAAGAACTAGATGGGGGACAGTGATCTCTCACCAATTGGATTCTTTAAAAAATTTTTAAATCAATTCTAACTGACTTACGAGTAACTCATTTTATTTTCCTAGTATTGCCCAGGAAACACATCTGTCCTATAATTTTCTGCCCTTCTCTTCCGGGTTCTGTGCTCTGAAAGTCTCACCCCTGTGGCTGCATGTCCTGCGTTCCTCTACCCTCTGGCTTCCAGTTTCATTTAGCCAGTGGGAGACACCAGGAAATCAAAAGGTGGGAAAGGAAAACACTCAGGGCATTTATTCCTGACCCTTCCAGCTGCACTGTGATTCTGGCAGTGGCCACAGGCTGCTATGACTACAGCTTTCCACAGCTCTGGCACCCTTTCCATTCCCTCTTTTGGCTTAGGGGTGGTACAAGATCCCCACAGGTGGTATCACTGGCTGACCCACCATTTCTCACTGATTCCCGTAAATCTTCCCCCACCAATAGGTTCTTCAATAAACTATTTTTAGTTAATCATTTTGAGGGCACCTCCTGATACACAATGTTAAAAAGTTTCATTTTTATCCTAAGGGTATCAGGAAACTATTGAAGTGTTTGAAGCATTGGAGGAGGGATGTGGGAGAAAGAGCACAATTAAATTCGAGTTTCAAAAATATAACTCTGGCTGTGGTTTGTGAAATAGATTGGAAAAGATGAGAACACATATGGGTAGATCAGTTAGAGATTATTGTAATGGTGCACAGGAGAAATGATGGTTGCTTGGACTATGGTGTCGTAAAGGTGAAGATGGAGGAATCAAGAGATGTTTGAATGTCAAATCAGCAGAACCTAGTGATGGATTCAATATGGAGAGAGGGAAGGAGATGAGAGGCTAAGATGTCAAAATTCCTCATTTTTTGGTTTTTGATTATGCTATATGATAAATGTGGAATGAGAAGGCCAGATTTCTAGGCTAATGCTAATGGTTTTGATTTAGGACATGCTCATTTTGATCTGTCTTTAAGACAGATATCTGAGTAGACAAATACACTAGTCTAATAATCCCGGTTAGAGGTCTAGACTTGAGATGTACATTTGAGAGTTGTTTCTACATAGGTGTTAATTAACCCTGTGAATTATGACCCCTGGGAATGAGAAGTGCTTTAAAGGTCCCAGATAAAAATCTTATGGAGACTCATTAGGGACCCTAAAGATGAGCAAATGTGAAGTAAAACTGCCAGCTCTTTTTTTATTGCCCAGAATCAAATGCAAATAGCTTAATATAAAAATTTAAAATTTAAAATAATAGTTAAGTACATATATAATCTTTTATTACTCACGTCCAATGCAAAATATTTTAATACCTTATAAGAGGATGACTGCTAAGTGAACAAAGCCATATACTTATATTCTCAAAAAACTTTATTTTTTACCCTGAAGTCCTAGGAGTTTATATTACACACATTTAAGTGAGGCTGTCATGGTAACTAACTGCAGAGGACTGTTACCATCATTTGTGTCATGTCCTAGCAGTATGGCCTAGGTTCCTATCTGTCTCACTCATATCCAACTCAAAAAACAACTTTTTGATCTGGAGTCCTTCCTTCAGCAATTGCCAGAGAAACTTTCCTAGATTCTTATTTCTGTAGCCTCTAAGAATTTTTACTGGATCTGATCACGCTGTAGGATCTCATCTTATAATCCAAATGGCTAAACTTGAAAGTAAAGAACAAAAACATCCATTTTTGTAAATGTAACGGAACAGGTATACCTTTTGGCACAAAATACACTGTTTTAGTTGTAAATGTACATTCGTGTACATATAGATACATATGTGTCCTGAAACATCTCATAAAACAATGCTTATTTTTGCCATTTGCGGTCCACTCTGAAATGTTCTATTCTATGCTACTCAGGTTTTTAAAATGCTCATTGAGATCTGCAAGGTTGACTTCATAACCTATTCCTGGGTTACACACCCTCCAGGCTGGAAAACATCCTCTAAATCCTGCTTCCTCCACCATTTCCATAGTTCTCTGTTTCACCATTAATGCATGCTTGGACTCTCACCATGAATGAGTAGTTGCCATTGACTCTTGCTAACTTTTGCCCCAGAGTCCGAGGTTAAAGAAGGAGGAAGACGGACTGAGGACTAAAGCAGCCGTGTGGGGATGCAGCTGCGGGTGTGCATGCGCCTTGCCCAGACCCGGGAACTCGTCATTTTGTCCACTCTAAGGAAGCTGGTGATTTTGTTTGCTCTATCAGACAGGCATGTTTAGGAGAAATTGTCGCCTGGGTTTAATTATAAGAGAAATGCTTCTGCTGAGCAATTATTATTGTTTAAATTAAGGGGACGGCATTATGAGGATGACCAGGTTTCCATTTTCTTGCTGGCTGCCAGAAACTTTCACAACCACAGTGTACAGTCTCTTCATTTCTAGATCCACATTCCTTTCTTATACTTGTTTTTCCTCCATCCCTATCTATATGCTATTCTATTGTTTTATATATCTTTGAAAGCCACGTTAATTTTTCTCTGTCTCTCGGGAACACTGCAGTGTGCAAAGGAATGAGGGATGTAAAGAAAAATGGGAATCAATGCACTGAAGGGGTTAAGAACATGAGCCCTGCAATAAGGTGGCCTGAATTTAATGCCTGACTCTTTTGCTCACTAGTGGGGATTTGAAAGAGGGAATGTTACTTGACCTCTTTGGGTGTTAGTCTCATCAGTTAAATAAAAGAAATAAGAAAATCTTCCTCAAATGCACATCATGGGGATTATAAGGTGATGCCCATGAAGTACTTACTTAGCAGAGTTTGTCACATGTAGTAGCTGCTCAGTTAACATTAGCTCATTAACATTGTTGTAAAAACAAATGTATTTGAGTTTGTATATGACTATTTCTGGACATACACCAACACAAAGGCACATATCCCACTGGTATGCAGGCATATAGCATGAAGAAACATTACCAGCTCTTTATTGATCTGAAGCTACTAGGATGCCATAGAAACAGTGTCTTCATGACATCCTAGTGCCTTCAGAAGGTTCATGTGAAATGGTTGCTAGCTAGCTATACTGATTTACCCTGTCCGCCATGACAGAGTACCACACACTGGCGGCTTAAACAACAGAAATTCATCTCCTCATGGTTACAGAAGTTAGAAGGCCAAGATCAAGGTGCCAGCAAATTGCTTCCGATGAGACTGATTCTCCTGCCTCATGAGCAGCCACCTTCCTGCTGTGTTCACACGGCCTATTTCCTCTCTAGGTGTGTGCAGAAAAAGACGGACATCTAGAGACCCCTTCTCTTCTTATAAGGACACCAGGTCTTACAAGGTCTGTGGGATCAGGGCCCTACCCTTATGATCTTAATTACCTTAATTACCTCCTTGAAGGACCTAGCTCCAAACACAGTCACATCAGGGTTAGGATTTCAACCTAAGAACTTGAGGGATGGGGTGGGACGACCCCATTCATTCCATAACAGTAGTCGTTGGTAGAAAGGAACACAGGAACTGTCAGGAGAGAGGAGAAACAAAAAGCCAAACTAGAGAATGAGATTTTTCCAGTGTGGAAAGGGAAGGATTAAGGGAGAGGCAAAGGGGTCACCTGGTGGCAGCCCTTGTGCAGCAGAACAAACATTTCAGAGGAAGGCAGGGCTGCTGTTGACAGTGGCTAGCTAAGGCTGTGTTGGAAAAGCCCTGACTATCCTCTATTTGGAAATCACAGCTTCAGATAATGTGAACTAAGCTGGAGCATTTCGTGAGAAGAGGCATTTTCCCATGCTTTATATAACTGTTTCTGGTCAGGCCAGAAATGCCATGGGAACTATTTCTTCATGGCCCTGCTGCCTTAGGATCAGTCAAGTGTTCAGTGTATCCTCAAACAGCCCCTCACCGTGTTGTCATTTCCTCTTAGCCACTCATCATTAGCGAGGGTGTTTTTTTTAATTTCACTTGTAAAAATCTCTAGGCGCTGTCCTTTAGATGAAATTACAATGGGGAGGAGGTAGTGACTCTGAGCTAACAAACTGACCAACCCTACAAAACTAGGGAAGGGTGTGTGAGTGTAGGCACAAGTAACAGGTCTTGAAAATTAGTCAGATTTTATTATAAGTCAAACCTCAAATCAGTCCCTTACCTAAAATGAGTCAATATGGAAGCTTATATGAAAATCGTGAGTTTAAAATATTCAAGCCCCAGCTAAAATGAAGATAAACTGGGATTAAGATGGGACAATGACCAAATCTTTGTTTGCATGAATATCACACAACAATTTAGCTAATTGTTTCTACCTTAACCAACAACTAAAAGTATACAGAAGATGAAGGTGGAGAAGGCAGAGTAGGAATGGGAGAGGGAAAGGGATGAAGAGGAGCTAGAGGAGGAGGAGGAGAAGGGGAAGGATGGAGAGGGAGAGAAATAAGAAAAGGACTAAAAGGAGGAGGAGGGAGAGGGGGAGGGGATGCAGGGATGCCAAGGATGCTGGGAGAGAGAGATGGAAGGGTTGGAGGGAGGGAGGGAGGGAGGCTGGGGAAGGAGAAGAGGGAGGGCAGAGGTGGCGGAGGGTGACAAAAAGCGCTGTGGACAAGAATTAGGGGCACTCTGAGTTCTAGGTTCAATTGTTGCTCTGAACTTAGAGTCTCTGAACTTAAGTATGAATTTTTGATACTTTTGGGCCTCAGTTTCTCTGCATAGTTATCAGGCTAGTTCATATCAGTGATTTTGAACTTTGCTGTTCATTTTTGTAGTTGTTCTTTTGCTCCTTTGTTTTGTTTTGCAGTGAAATTCTCCAGATACTCCTCCTTCTCTGTGCACCCCTTACTAAACAAAAGGTCACAGATACCCAGATTGAATTCAGATGAATCAGAGCCCCTAGGCATGTAGAAGGGGTACAGAGCTCACTGTGTTAGGCAGCTACCGGTCCAAGGGACCTCAGAGAGCACTGGCAGAAGTCTGGGTGCTATGTCTAAGCAGCCTCCACTGGACTCTGTCACCTGTTCCTTACCAATTCTATAACAGGAGGTCTCACCCTCATGCCATTCACAGAGCCCACGCAGTGAGACTGCCTTCTGGAGCCTGTGCTGCCTAGTCCAAGTTCTGTGGGCGCTTCAGGGACTGAGATCCCTTCATCAGGAACCAGCCCACACTATACTGAATTGTGCTTTCTAAGAAACATCGAGATTACAGTGCAGTTTCAAGTGTTTCCCAAAAGTTTCATATGTTAGTATCTATATCCTACATGTACAATGCCCCCAGCATGAGAGAGAAAGACACAGTGACAAGACACCAATCTCAGCTCAGGTTCAGATAGCTCCACACTGACTCTCTCTGCTACGGCACAGCCTGACTCACCACCACGTGGAAGAACCACGCTGAAGAATCTGGCCTGAAATTACTGCCGGAAAAGTCCTGGGAACCATTCCACCACTGCCATTGTGCATATGCACCTTTGTGAAGCCTAATGTGAATGCCGAATGCTGCAAGAAGAGCGGCTTAGGAATTCTGTAACCCAAACCTCAATCCGGGAGCCAGGCTATTTAACCCGCTGGCATCAAACTGTTCAGAAACTAAATTTAGAATGTCCTAAGCAAGCACTGAAGTTCTTTCCTTACTGTTTGGGTCCAAAGAGCTACCCTGAACATCATACTATTAAACAAAGCAATGTGATTGATGACCAGCAATGGCCAAAGTGAATTCAGTTCTGGAAATGAAAGGGGCTCGGAGCTTTGATTAGCCCTGCAGCTGTCACTCATGGGTGAGTGACAGAGCTAGGCTGTACCATCAACACACATTTTAGAGATGTCTACAGGACTGCCCACGTTCGGCTACTCCTGGTCACACACAGATCAACAGACATGGTCCATTTGGGCCACTTTTTTTTTAACCACATCAGATTAAAACCTTGTTCTCCAGCAATTTGTTCCCAACATAAAGTATTTCCAAGTCAAAAGCAATTATGTGAAACCTACCATCAGGCCATAAAAAACAGTAAACATGTGATATATTTAAACAATCATGCCTGCATTTCTCTTTTGTTAGCCTAAAGCAACTCACTGACTCCAAGTATTCCTCCCCTTCAGCTCCAACATAGTACAGCTGCAAATGTGGGAAATGAGCATCTCTAAGCAAATTCCAAGATTTCAGAAAAGCTCACAGAAAGAGTATTCTTCCCCAAGATAAGACTGCAGAGGCTAACTAGCATATCCAAGGTCTTTGCTTTAAGCTGGAATCATGTCATCTTGGTATAGTAAGTATTCACAGTTAGATTTCATGCCGACCCAATGTTTTCATTATCAGTTATCTAAGTCTTTGATTAGTAAAAAAATGATAAGCAATTTTTTTCATACCAACTGTAGTTGGGTAGATTATATCTTTCCAAACATGGGACTCAGGAGGACAATAACAAAAGGGGTCCTTGAGGGTAAAAATATTGGAAACTACTTAGAAATTATTCTAAGGAAGTAATCAAGAAAAATGTAGCCCCAAAAACATTTATCCCAGCCCTGCCTATGATAAGAAGTTTAAAGCAACATGCAAGGTCAGTAACAGAAGATCTGTTAATAAGTTACACTATGCCTCTGCAGTACAAATATTAAGCAATTACTAAAAGATGCTGCCAATATGAATTTATTGAAATAGAAAAAGTGTTCATAATATATTACCATGCAAAAAATAACAAGTTACAAAGCAGTTTAACAGTGAAAATAAACCTAAAAAGGGGTGGACTCTAGATAGTAGGATTGCGTGTCTTTTATATTTGACATTTGCTATCTGTAACTTCTAACTTTCCTATGTGCTTTTGATGCCGGGGTTCTTGTTCACAAAGCCGAAGAATGAGCTTAGCAAACATCCAAGGTAGGAGAGCAAGGTACAGGCTTTTATTTAAAAATAAGTGAGAAGAAAGAGCTCCTGGCTCACACCAAGAGGGGACAAGAGAGCCCGGTGTGGTGTGCTGTCTAGGGGTTTTATAGGCAGATGAGGATTTTTTTGAGAACATGAAAAAAAGGCTTAGAGGTGTGGACCTGAATTAACTTAACACAAGGAATTCCCTGCCCCAATCTCTCACTGGGATACCGGCATCTTTCTCTGGGATACTGGCATCTTGGTCTAGGAGCATATCAAAAGGTGGCCTGCCCAGCCACCAAGGTGGGCTGAGGTATTGTCTGTTTGCTAAAGAGTAAGTTAAGAATCCTGCTTCCCAAACTTCCTGGGTGTTAAAATGCAATCTTATCTTTAAGGTGGAATCTTTCCTGCCTTTTACTATGTTGTTTACAGCTGGGTCTGCATGCTAAATTAGTTACCCAGTTTGCAAAACCACCTCATCAAATCTGAAAGAGGAAAGACAGCACATAGGCCTGGGCCTTTTAGCATGCTAAGGTGAATCTTACACATGATTACAAATGATTAGCATAATAAAAATATGTGCTACTCTTCTTTGTCTGGGGAACATTAACTGATCTTACTGACGAATGACCCTAGAGCTTAATGTTTAACACAGAGTTTTGGTAGGGGGTTTCCTTGCATGTAGTTACATTTCTCTGACTGCAAATATCCTGCCTTGCTTTTTCTGGAGGCCCTCACCGTATTCTGTCTAAGCCCATGGTCCCTGTCTCACTTTTATATAAGGAAAAAAATGAAATGAAAGATAAAAAGTTATCCCATGATCAGCAGAGAAAGGGAAATCATGATGCTGAACAACAGATTTAGGGTCATCAAAAAAGCAAATAAAATAGAATAAAAGGTTGTTGAACTAAATACATAGTGAATTTGAGAAAATCCAAAGTACTGAATCTGGGCAACTGTGGGTAAAATTGCAATATTTCTAGAATCTCACCTGGCTTTATTGCATCTCCATATCAATAGGTGTTTCCACAGGGTGGAGAAAAGTAGTTCATCTCCATATCAATAGGTGATTACAAGGAGGAGCCAGGGCATATCTGGACTCTGGACGAGAGAGGTTGGCTGGGGTCTCTTTTTCTGCAGCCAGGTCATGAGAGGAACAAGTGATCAGAAATAGATGACTGCTTGTAAGCAATAAACGGATTTATAAGTCTGGGGAGAGGAAATCCCAGCGCAAAATACCTCTAAAAATCAAAATCAGTCAAACGGAGAAATAAAGTTTAAAATTCGTTTATTGTTTACAAACTGCAGTCTGGCCCAACTCTCCTGCTCCAGCAGCAGCAAAAACAGCCCTCCCTCTCACCTCTCAGGTACAGATAAGGCCTTCATTGCCCAGGTAATTACTCATTGATAGGGAGATGAACTTCTCTCCACTCCTAAGGAATGATGCAAATGTACTAAAGCCATACTTCTTTCCACCTCTGAACGCCTACTGATATGCAGATGTACTAAAGCCAGGCGAGATATTCTGGAAATATTACAATTTTAACCCAGGGTTTTTCCCACTTTATTTCTCCCTTTGACTGATTTCGCTTTGAAAGGTATTTTGCCCAAGGATTTTCTCCAAGAGTTACAGTAACCCATGCCTTTGCTCCACTGGTCCAGATTTTTTTCCCCATAGCCCACTTCTACTCTAATACACATAAGCCTTTCTCTCACTTCTCTAGCTCTGCCTTTGGAAAATTCCTTTGTGATTTTCAGAATCTCATTAAACGTTTTATTGTACCTTTTTTCAAGTGGCCATATTGG
This sequence comes from Smutsia gigantea, assembly GCA_032199065.1. Classification (NCBI taxonomy): domain Eukaryota; kingdom Metazoa; phylum Chordata; class Mammalia; order Pholidota; family Manidae; genus Smutsia; species Smutsia gigantea. The sequence continues at coordinate 21,162 of JAVSCE010005333.1, read as the reverse complement.
TCTTTCCTTCTAGCTTTTTCCTTTTCTCCAAGTAGTGTGAAAGCCCTTTGTGCACAGGAAATGCCTTATAGTTGGTGTTTCTTTTTTCCTGTGGGCCTCATCCCCACTTGGGTTTCATTACAAAATGGAACATAACCCATCCAGCACCTTACACAGAGTAAGCATTCAAGAACACCTGTCCCAGTTGTCTACTTGACCTTTTCCTTTTTTACCAGACTGCAAATTTCTTGTAGATGTTCCTGTCCTGCTTATCTTTGTACCTCCTTGTGTGCCTTATGTTAACAGGTACTGTGGGGAAAGTGGGGTTCCTATGGCCAGGATCCTCACTGAACTTAAACCACTTGATGATGTAACTGGCCTGTTGCTATGTTACTGCTTCCACACCTTTAGGCAATAAGTCATTATTGTGTTAATATAAAAAGCTCTACCCAGTGCTCTTCGCGCACTGGGGTGGCAGGGCTGCAAGGCTGCAGGAGAGCAGAGTAGAGGCTGGAGTGGTGGCAGCGCCAAGGACAGAGGCCCAGAGGACGGCTGTGCAGATAGAGGGGCCCAGAGGCAGAGACCGGCTTGCTGCATCCAAAGCAGCAGTGATAACACAGACTCGCTCTGAGTGAACGGGATTTTAGTGACTGACCTGCCACCTGGAAATAAAGTTGGGTATAACCTTTTCACCCCAAGAACCTCTTCCTGTAAATTTCTTTGGTCACAGTGAATCTATAGCGAACTTGCCTGGGGCTGAAACTCATTTGCAAGACAGGCACACAGTAAGAACCCAGAGGATACTGGTGAACAAAATGAGTGACCAAATTATGAGGAATGACTCTGCCTTCTTTTATGTAACTAGACAATTCTAAGCCATTTCTGTATTCCTTTCGCTCAGAAGTTCTCAATGAGGGGGCCCGTTTTGCTCCCAGGGGACATGTGGCCATGTCTGGCGACATCTTTGAATGTCATGACTAGGAGGAGGGGAGATGTTCCTGGCATCTAGTCGGTAAAGGACAGAGAACAGACTCCTTCAACAAACAATTATATAGCCCCAAATGTCCAGAGCACTGCATTTGAGAAATCCTGCTTTTGCTATCGATGTACCTCTAAAGCCATCAGCACACCAAACTCCTTTTTTTCTCTCCCTTTACTGCTCCAACACACATATCCATAACTTTTAGAGAAAGAGCCTACAAGACTAAGACTAGAAATCTGTAAGCCCATCTGGGCCCGCTCTTGTCATCCACTTACTGATGGATAAGGCCTGCCCCACCTATCCCTCAGGGTTGTTTTGGGGGTAAAATAAAAGAATAACTGTTCAAATGTTTTTAGAAACAGATGGAATATACTAATAAGTGCTGCCAAAATACATACTGAGAGGAAATGGGATATTTAGTAGAACATGAATCTCCCTCTCTCACCAGTAAACATATTTAATTTCTATTCTGAGTCATCCAATAAGCATTTATTAAGCACTATCTATGTAGAATAAAAAATGTTACTAGATTTTTGATAGAAAGCAATCTTGCAATTTTACAACATGAAGGTAAAATTGTAATCATTTCTGAGCTCTAGGCAACTAGAGTTATTTTTGTTAAGCTGGAAAATGCTTTCCTTATGTCTCTATATGGGCACGAAGAAGGGTTACAGGAAGTGTGGCTGAGTTAAAGGCAGAATTCATCACCACACCCATGTAATCAGTGATCATTTTTGTTGAGGATTTTTCTGAAGTCTTATTTATTTACATGAACTCTGCCTCCTTTGGTTTGGTTGCCAATATCTAAAGCCCTTGAATTCCTAGTCTATAGATCATGTGTGTTGAACGCTCAATTCCAAGGAACTTCTCAAAGAAAACATCAGAATCTTCTGAATGAAGAGAGTTCTCAGAACTTAAGAATTTAGATCTTAAACAGAACATAACAATGTTGAAAGGCATGAGCAATTGTTTTAATATAAACCAGGTACACTGACTCTGTAGGCAGACTCCAAAGCATTGATTTGCTCTGCCCGGATGGTCTAAAATATGCATGATTGTGTCTCAAGGAGTGTCCTGCCACTAATCCTGTAACTACAGCACTCTGATGTTATGTGCATGCTTAAGAGACATGCTGCATTTTTCAACTTTTTCCTAAATTTATGGCCAAGGGGTTTTGCAAATTGGGTCCCCATGAGAATATGAGCCAGTTGGGGAATTCTAGAGGAAGAATAGTTGTTTTTAAATGCCTATGAGAAAACAAAATGACAAACACACTTATGACAATGTGAATTGATAACTTTGTAACCTGTTCAATGAATATTTATAGAATGACTTTTATGTAAATACAGCAAGAGTAAGGTATTGTATCAGAAGCAAAGAAGTAAAGAGGAGTGTGCAAACTATCTGGAAGCATTACATACATGAAAATATGTCATTTGAAATGTGTTATCACACAACGAATGAGATATGCCAATAATTTCTATCAGTGAGAAGAAAGATACCATGAGATACAGAGTGACAGGGAAGGGATTTGTAGGGGATAAGGAACTTGACCTTGGCCTTGAGTGACAGACAGACTAGTCAAGAGAAAAGGAAGGAAAAGGAAAACATTTTTGGGAGGAGCACTAATGAGAGAAAGATGCACAGGTAGGAACTAAATTTATAATCATTTCTGAGCTCTAGGCAACTAGAGTTATTTTTGTTAAGCTGGAAGATGCTTTCCTTATGTCTCTGTATGGGCATGAAGCAAGGTTACAGGAAGTGTGGCTGAGTTAAAGGCAGAATTCATCACCACACCCATGTAATCAGTGATCATTTTTGTTGAGGATTTTTCTGAAGTCTTATTTACTTGAACTCTGTCTCCTTTGTCTAAGATGTTATGCTACCCTCTATGGATACAAAACTGAATTAACGATGTACTGCACCCTCACAGAGTACACAGTCTAGTCTGAGGACACAATTACAAATACCAGTGCTATACGCAGCGATCTCTGAAGTGATGCACAAATCCTCCAGGGAATGTACAAGATGATCTGTTGGAGTACAGAAGGAAATAACTGATTTTCTAATTATATTTTTCTTAACTCAATTATTTTAATTTGCATATGTTCCAGATGTATAAAAATATACTTCTATAGTAATGTGTTTATGTAATTTATAAATACTTATACATATATTAGGGATGAGCGCTTAAAAATTGCTGATAATAGTGCAAGATCAAAAACTAGTGGACCTAGCTGTAATGTTGTACCTGTCACACTGGAAATGTAAATAAACCCTCTAGGAAGCCAAACCCCTGAGGTTGGACAATGTCCAGTAGCTTGATTTCGCGAGAGCAGGTAGAGGGTATAGATGAGCTGTGGGGTGAACTGAGGCTGAGGAAGGGCAAATTCTCACCTGTAGAAGAGAAATATTTCAGAAATTCAAGCTAGAAAAGAATTGGTCTATAAAAAGGCCAAAGCTGTCTGCTTTTTACAAGTTTGCTGATTCTAAACAGTAAATTAAACATTCATGGTCCATACCCTTTGGAAGCTAATATCTGCAAATTAATATTTTCTGTTCAAGAAAGAAGACTTCCTTTAAGAAACCACATAAGGCTGAACTCCTCTAGCCTGTTACTTCTAAATTAGCCGTGCTCTGAGCAGAAGACACGCCAAGGTTAAATCATCCCACGAGTCTACCAATGTCTCCTTGATTTTCCAGAGCAAAGACAATAGACACATTAACTCTCATTCCTTATACTCAATTTAGGTATCTCTAGTGGAATAGTAAGTCCCCCATTTCCCTGGTTTAGCCCTCATGTGTACGTGGGTGAAAATCAGTTTACGAAATACTGTATCCCAGCCCAGAGGAAACACTGCTGACAAATTTACTTTGTTGCCATGGACTATGGAGAAGTGCTAGAAATGAACCCTGGAGACAGAGAGAGAGCACAGAGTTGGAGATAGATTGTGGCAGTGCATCCCAACTTTAGAATAATTATGTTGTGCCAATGTCCTGTTGGGTGTTAGGACACAGAAATAAATCAGTGTCACTGTGGCTGCTGGCTTGCATGGCTGCTGATGTATTAAAAGCACCATATTCATTGTCCTTTAATTCCAACCAGAACTTACAAACCTCATAAGCACAATTAGAATACAGATTAGCACTAAGGAGAAGGTTGTTTTACCTGCTAGTATACCATGAAATTCTTTTGGCTGCTAGTAAGGAAAAGAAATTAGTTTTCTGAGAGCTTTAGGCTATAAATTACTTGTGGTCTCAGTAAACAAAATGTTAACAGATTGAAAAGAAACTCCAAATTATTCTGGAATGAATCCTTGAATTTTCTTGGCCTACCATCAGAAGAAAATGTTTTCTAAGAAAAATGAAATGTAAATAAATCCTTGGTCATCATAACATAGGTAAAACTTTCACACAGAGAAGTTGTACTAAGATTCTTGCCATCATACCTCACAATGAAGAGTGCTCTGAAATTCATCAGAGGTTCCTATAAAAATAGAAGTGGTTCTGATAGACTGACTCCCTTTCTCAATGTCAAATTGGAGTGAGTGAATAAGACCTCACTGGGGAAAGTGAAGAACAGCACAAATGAGAGTTCAGAGCTGGATAAGAGATGTTTCAGTTTGTGTAAAATGGAACTCTACAATAAGAAGAAAAAAAATTATAGCATGGAGGATTATTTAATCCAAAATTTAAAAAAATGATCCATCACCTTTAGCTAATTAATATCTCTAGACAGAGAATGCTTCTTAGTTTTTTAAAAATAAGAAAAAAATATATAAATCCAAATGCTTAGACTATACTGCTCCCAGTGATAAGATTTGGAAAGGGCCATTTATGCTTGCTCTTAATTCAAACAGTACTTTTGCTTCATTTATCACCTGTCTGAAATTTCTTGAATGCCTTTCTCTAAGTGATAACATAAGAATCCATTAGTGTGTCTCAAAGACAGCTGGACCACCCTAATAATCTACTAGGGGATTTAAAAGTTATATTTAATCAAATGCAAGCTCATCTGGAAAAGTTCTAAGTTCTGCATTAGAACACATAATAAATAACAGGCTAGAATTTGGCACTTTCCTTAGTGGGGCTTTGGTACCATCATTTTCTTTTTCCTTTTAGCCTCAAAGCAGTTTCTTAGACTTCAGGGTGCTTATCTAGATTAGGGGCTGCAATTATCTGGGCTAGTTGTATAATTGCTAGCTATCTGAGAAGTTACATTATTCAGTTCAGTATATAGCAGTGTCACATTTTGCAATTACCAGTATAGATGGATAAGCCAACTGATGGATGGGCAAAGGGATAGATGAGTAAATCCTGTGAGTAGCATCATAGTTTGTGCACTTACCAAAAAATGAACACTCATAAACTCATTGTATACCTACAGTGAGTATATTGTTAGTAATGTGTACTCAGCAACCAAAACCACTCGGTCTTTACTTTCTCTCATTCAGATAAAATTTAATTCTCACTTTAAATGAACCATATCTGGAATATAGAGTGATTTAAAATTTCCCGAAATATATCTTCCAAATAGTAGAGTATGGATAAATTTACTATAATTAGTCAATATTTAAAAAAATTTTTCTACCTTGAGTGAATGAAAATGTAATGTACGTCAAGCTTTGGGATAAGAAAAAGGATCCAAAACAGACTATTAATAGCAAATGTGTGCTGTTCACGGAATCTATGAGCTGAAATATCTTTAGAAATAATCTAAAGTCCCACCTAATGCAGAAATTCCCCGTAAGGCACCCTGGACAGGAGAGTGATATCACCAAGAAGGCAACGCAAGATAGGTTGTTCCTGAAGACAATCACATGATCATCTCAACAGAAAGAAAATGCATATGACAAAATTCAACAATCATCTATGATAAAAACTCAACAAATTAGGCATAGAGGGAATGTATCTCAACATAATTAAGGCCATAAAAGACAAGTCCATAGCTAATATCATACTCAATGGTGAAAGGTTGAAAACTTTTCATCTAAGATCAGGAACAAGACAAGGGTACCCATTCTTATGACTCCTATTCAACATAGTTCTAGAAGTCCTACCTAGTGCAATCAGAAAAGAAAAAGAAAATTTATCAGAATTGGAAAGGAAGAAATAAAATTGTCTCTATTTGTAGGTAACAGATTTTATATATAGACAATCCCAAAGACGCAACCAAAAATCTGCTAGATCTAATCAATGAATTCAATAAAACTGCAGGATACAAAATAAGCATACAAAAATCAGTAGCACAGTTCCATACACTAACTACAACATTTCTGAATGCTGACATGGATGTGGAGAAAAGGGAACCCTCATGCACTGTTGGTGGAGTTGTAAATTGGTACAACCACTATGGAAAACAGTACGGAGGATCTTCAAAAAATTAAAAACAGAATTACCATATCATCTAGCAATTCCACTACTAGGTATCTATTAGAAGAAAACCAAAGCACTAATTTGAAAAGATATATGCACCCCCATGTTAATGCAGTATTATTTACAATAGCCAAGATACAAAAACAATCTAAGTGTCCATCAATGGATGAATGGATAAAGATATGATACACACACACACACACACACACACACACACACACACACACACACACACAATGGAATACTACTCAGCCATAAAAAAGAATGAAATCTTGCCATTTGTGACAATATGGATGGACCTTGGGGTACCACGCTAAGTGAAATAAATCAGACTGAGAAATACAAATACAGTATGACTTCATTTATATGTGGAATCTAAAAAACCAACCAACCAAACCAAACCAAAATGAACCCAGACTCATAGATACAGAGAACAGACTGGTGGTTACTAGAGGGAAGGAGGATGGAGGGGGGGGCACAATGGGTGAAGGGGATCAAGAAGTACAAGCTTCCATCTATAAAATGAGTCAAGGGAATGTATGTACAACATGAAGAATACAGTCAATAATACTGTATTAGCTTTGTATGGTGACAGTAACTTGACTTTGTGGTGACCATTTCATACTGTACACAAATGTTGAATCACTATGCTTTACACCTAAAACTAATATAATATTGTTAGTTCAATTATACCTCAGTTAAAAAAAAAGAAGTGGTGATACACACACACACCCACACACACACACACACACACACACACACAGAATGGAATATTATTCAGTCACTAAAAACAAGGAAATCCTACCATTTGCAACATGGATGCACCCTGAAAGCATTATGCTAAGAAATAAGTCAGTGAAAGACAAATACAGTATGATCTCACTTACATGTGGAAAAAAAAAAACAGAAAAACAAAAAACCAAACTCATAGAAAAAGAGATCAGACTTCCAGTTACCAGAGGTAGAGGGGGGTGGGAGGAGAAACTGGAGGAAGGTGATCAAAAGGTATAAACTTTCAGTTCTAAGATGAATAAGTACTAGGCATGTAATGTACAACATGATGACTATAATTAACACTGCTGTATGATATATAGGAAAGTTGTTAAAGGAGTAAATCCTATGAGTTCTCATCACAAGGAGAATTTTTTTTTCCTTTTTTCTTTCTTTTCTTTTTATTGTATCTATATAAGAAGACGGATGTTAACTGAACCTATTGTGGTAGCCACTTCACAATATATGTAAATCAAACGATCATGCTGCATGTCTTAAATGTACATACTGATGTATATCAATTATGTCTCAATAAAACTGGGAAAAAATTAGAAATAAAGGTGAGAAAGAAAAAAATGAAATTGAAAAGAAACAAAAAATTCCTAAAGATCCTGGACAGATGGTTATTCTGTCTGTGAAAACTTACCAGCCACCAAGAAATACCTTGGAAGGCAGTTCATTCACTGTGGAAGTCTGTTTTCTCAAAACTCTTTCTTTCTAGTGGAATGTGCATTCTTACAGTTTCCTGGTTGTCTACCAGGCTATTAGATCTGTGAAACTATTCTTTAAGGGACCCAGGCTTATATCAAGTTGCCACTTTTTTCAACTGTTCTGTCCACTAGATATGAGGACAAGAACAGGTTGAGAGAGTCAAAGAAACTCCTCAATATCAAAGTTATCATCCAAAAACATCTGCAAATCTTATAAGGCCTGGTGCTTCTAACACTGTGACATTTAACACAGGGATAAATGCAAAGCTGTAACACAATTCAATAAACCAATTGCATAAGAAATGGTGAAAGGGTTCTTTTAGCTACTTGGCTTACTCACTTGCAAAGAAAGACACGAGAACTCCATCAGTGTGGTTTTACTCCCTATAAGACAAACAGGCAGAGTGGCTGTCTCGAAAGAGAGAGAGCAGCAGTGGCAGCAAGCGGGGGTTGCTTATATAGGAATTTAGGGCCTTGGTGAGCAGGATGGTGGCCTTGTGACTTCTGAGAAACAGAAACTGTTGCAGACGATAGGGAACTTAGAAACTGCTGTGGGGGACTTAGAAACTGCTATGGACTGTAAGGGATTTTGCTACACTCGGGGGCAGCTGCTGTTCAAGGCTGTGTGTTAAAGGGAACCTAACATTCCCGCATTTTGTTTTATTTATTATGTGAGGTGTAGGGAGGAGGGGCGAAGTGTTGGATCATCTGGCTGTTTCGTGTGGGAAGAGGGGCAAAGTGGGGTGCAGGGGATAGGGTTGAAGTGATGGCTTATCTGGCTGCTTTGTGTGGGGAGAGGGGCGAAGTACGGCTAATGGCTCGGGCTTCTGTCAGCACTGCGTTGTCTGCTGGCAGGATCTTTCTTCCGTTGGAAGGCGGTGATACTCTTGCATAATTAACTGATTGATTGTTTGGTTAGTGATTTTTGAAATTTGAGTTTGAATGAAGTTTTTTTAGAAGATTAATTAGGCAGGGAGCAAAGAGTAGGAGAAGGCAGAAAATGATGAGAGGCATGAGGAGAGGAAGTAGGATGTCTCTCAGAGTTGGTTTAAGCCTATGGTTCTTGTCTCATTCTCTCCTCTACAGATAGAGACTTTAGCTGCTGCTAGGGAAAGGGGGTGACAACTGCTCTGGCTGCTTCATGCCGAGAGGGGGTGCAGTAAGGGGTGCAGCTAGGTCTCTACCAATGGTTGGTTAGGAGGGCCTCAGAACATGGGAGTTTCCATCTTCGGTTCTATTGCTATCACTATTTGCAGTTTCATGGCTTCTAGGGGAGATAGAAGAAATCATGTTGTTAGGTTAAGTAGTAACATCTGGAGTTGGATTTTCCATTCTGGAAGAACAGACTTGACAAGGAGATTGATGAATGCATGGCTGAATATGAGGATTAGAAAGAGTAAAACTCTAATTGAGAATCATAGCCAGATATCTTGGGGAAACTAGAATTCTGGATCTAGTCTATGTCCCAATGACTAGTATTAGGACTCAGTATGGATAAGGCTGCATTATTGAAACAATGCTTCTCTCTAAAATCACCTTTATTTTTATTAGAAGTAACCAGATTAAGAAAATAATTAACACTTGGCTTGATTATTTGCATAAGTGCAGCAAGAAGAGCAATTGATTACATAGGCTCTTTTAAATGTGCCTTGCTGGAACTTTTTATAAGGAACTTCAGATTGGACTTTTAAAGGCCTCTCAAAGCTAGAAAGTCAAGCCAGACATGCCATCAGGTTTTGCCTGCAGTACCTGTAGATTTGGGTGAATTCCTCTCTTCTTGAGGTCCCCAAGACATTCTGAGGTTCCTGCACCTGCCAGGAAGTGACCTTCTTTATTCACCTGGTAAGGCTGCTGGGAACCCTTAAGCAAGGTACCAGGCCAGTTCTTCCAAGGGGCTCTGTTGGCTTTATAAAGTCAACCTCAGTTCCTTAAAGCTGTTTGTTAATATGAGTTTACACACTTAAACTCTCAGGAATAACATTCCAGTCAAAGCTTTGGTAATATAAACTAGTGTTTTTAATCGGCCTTTTTACAAGGAAAGAAGATTCTTATTGGACTTATGAAAATAAATATACTGCTATGAAATATAAAAGTAGTCACTGAGAGTTGTTAAATTCTGGAGGGATCAGGTAGAGAGAAAGATAAATGTTTCAATTTTGCTTACAAAGGTATTGTCATTTACTAAACTGTTGTCAGCTTAAGAGAAAATGCTTAAAACACTTTATCAGTAACATTTGAACTTCTTTAGTTTACTTAATCTTATGTAACACATGTTTTGTTGAAGTCTAGTTGTTTACTAGTTTAGGAGTAATAAAACAGTGATTATAAATTACAAAAGATTTACAAATGACAGTGGTTAAAAATCTGATGAGCGCTTACTATAATACAGTTGACATAAGGAAATTTGGATATTTTTGCAGCACAAAACATTTAGTAACAAAATTTAGCATCATTCTGATTGACAGTGCTTTCCAGGTAATTAAGCTAATTATTATAGATAAATAAGCTGAATTAGCTAAATACTTTCCCTAATGAGGAGAAAAATTCTTCTGACATGTTCCAGGGGCCCTCTGGAAAATATCAGAGTTAACTAGAGGTAAAAGCACTTTTTTGAATTTGATTTTGGAAAGTTGTCAAAAGAAAGTTTTTAAGGCATTTGCCTAAATAGCCTAAATACAATCATAAGTCACTATGAAACAATACTTATTAACCAGAATGACAATAAAAGATTTTAAAGGCAAATACAGAAGGCTACACAGTTGTTAACAAGAATTAGCTTTTAGTTCTTTTAATTACTCTGACAACTCACTGAGACTTTAAGCATGAGAAACTGCTTTGATAAAAATAATTAGAAAACTTTTTGCAATTTTTCAACATTAAGAGCAGGCTAACAGTTTAAGAAAACTTTGTCCTTTTAACTGAGAAGGAAATTCTAATTTTACTGTGTACTTGATATTGAGACTCATTTGCTTTAATTTCACATAGCATGACTGTATTAATTCTTCCACAAACTTTCTACAACTTTCTTTTACATGCAGAGTTCTCCCTCTTTAAATAAACAGCTGTACTTTAGAAGTTACTTTCTTATACCCTCAACAAAATGAATTTTTATTCCTTATACCTTCTCTTATCAAACACATATCTTTTCTAGCAAGCAGAGATGTTTTCTTTATTACTTTAAGTAGTTTTATTTAGAACTTAAAACAGTAGGTACTTTAACTTTCAATGAACACTGAAAAATAAGCTATTGTAAACTGTAACACCAGCATTCCTCAGATTGATACATTTATGAACACTTTTTATCATTTCTGGAAATGTGCCTTACAGCACAATTTTTTACTGAGCATAAAACATCTTCATATAACTTAGCAAAACTCTAAGAATTTTGGTTACCACAAAAATTCTTAGGCTGTTTGCATATATACACAGTTATACATTAATATATTATTATTATTAAGATGTTCATTTGTTATACTTGTTTATGTACTCTTTAGTAACTGTGCTAAATGCTAGATTACTTATAAAACTTTTACTGAACATTAGACAAAGTCAAGCCTCTAAGCATTTTATTCCTGAAAGATTTAGCAGATAACATCAACTTGAATGACTTAGGTAAACTCAGGCAGCTGATAACTACAAGGACATGTCTGTTTCAGTTCAATATAAATTACCATTAATGCTTAATATCTTTTATCAGAATTTTCTGAAAGTTTTAGAATGCCCAATTTTCATAAGCGCCTCTCTCAAAATTTTTATTAATACCATCCAGAGGTAGAAAAATATTTTTCTTTACACACTTAGACACACAAACATACAGATTGAGACATAATGACTACAGTTAGCAATACTTTTCATAAAAGAACATACACACAGACAAACTGATATAAAGATTTGAGTTGCTGATATTTAATTGCTTTCTTTCCTTTTAGCTCATTTGACTAAAAGTATCTCAGTTTTCAAGAATACACTCTAAAAGGCAAGCAGTTTACATAACTGGGTTAAGGTTTAGATGGCTCCAGGCTAACAGGGCCGATGAAGGCTCTGAACTGATAGGGACTGTGTGTCTAGGTGGCTGGAAATGAAATGCAAGTAGAATTTTAACACTAGTCATTTAAAGCCAGGCTGTATTGCAGAAGATAAATCTCTCTCCGGGATACTGGCGTCTTGGTCTAGGAGCATATCAAAAGGTGGCTTGCCCAGCCTCCAAGGTAGGCTGAGGTATTGTCTGTTTGCTAAAAAGTAAGTTAAGAATCTTGCTTTCTAAACTTCCTGGGTGTTAAAATGCAATCTTATATTTAAGGTGGAATCTTTCTTGCCTTTTGCTATGTTGTTTATAGCTGGGTCTGCATGCTAAATTAGTTGCCCAGTTTGCAAAATTACTCTATCAGATCTGAAAGAGGAAAGACAGCACATAGGCCTGGGCCTTTTAGCATGCTAAAGTGAACCTTACAAATGATTAGCATAATAAAAACATGGGCTACTCTTCTTTGTCTGGGGAACATTAACTGATATTACTGAATAATGACCCTAGAGCTTAATGTTTAACAGAGTTTTGGTAGGGGGGGGGGGTGGATTTAGATTGGTACACTGTAAGAGGGCTTGCATGAACCTGTCTAGGAAGGCTGAAGGGTTTTAGTCTTTATTTTGGACTTTTCTCAGTGGGGCTAAGAGGTGAGTTTTCGTGCATCTACGAGTGGTGGGCGGACTGGGAGGCAAAGGGACTGAACAGGGGTCAGGGTGGGGAGAAGGCGGGGGAGGTGACATGGAGGCTGTGGAAGGAGAAGAAGGGAGGGTCGGAGGGATGAAGCAGGCTGTGCAGAAGAAGGGAGGGTCAGAGGGGTGAAGGCAGGTGGTGTAGAAGAAGGGAGGGTCAGAGAGGTGAAGGCAGGTGGCCCAGAAGAAGGGAGGGTCGGAGGGGTGAAGGCAGGCAATGTAGGAGATGGAAGAGGAGGGTACAGGTTGTGGGTGGCGGGAGTAAGGATGGAAACAGAGGAGTTGGACGTGAGATTGGAGGCGGATGGTTGTGTCCCTGTGGCGGGAGCAAAGGCAGGTGGGGGAGGGGAATTGACTGAGCTTTGGGCTCCTGAGTGATAAGGGGGGAGGATATGGGTCTAGGGAGGAAGGACGAGCCCTTAGAGAGCTTGAAAGGACAGCAAGGACATGTTTGGGGTGACAAGAGCTACACAGAGATGGCTTGTTTTGAAGATAGAAGAAAGCTTGAATATAGGGAATTTCCTTCCATTTGCCTGAATGCTCACAGAAGTTGTGGAGGTCTTGAAGGACTTTAGGATCTAAGGACCCATATTGAGGCCAAATTGTTTTATTGTCTAAAGCATATTGGGGCCAAATATGGCTGCAGAGCTGAATTAGCTTGGAGGGTTTTAGATCTGGATGTAGATGAAGAGTTTTGAAATTACTTAGGAGGCAGCTGAGCGGGGAATCGGCAGGGATGGAGGGGGACACTCCCATTGTGACTTTTTCATGGAGTTGCTGCAGCACACCCCAGGCGTCCCTAGGGGACTCAGAACTCCAAAGAGTAGCCCAACTCCAAGTGAAGGGTCGTCACCTCTGTCACTGGAGGGGCACGCTTGCCCTGAGCAAGCAGCAGGTGCCTAGTGCTAGGACTTTTCAGCTATGATCCTTGTTGTGAGCCAATGGAACAGAAGAGTCACAATGGGGGCAGTCTCTCACCTGCTGGGGATGAGAGGGACTGCGGCGTTACTGCCCTGCCTTGGGCCTACTAGGGGTGTAAGAGGGATGGGGGAAACTAGTGGACTGGGGACGTTACTGACCTACTGCGGGTCTAGGGGGCAGTCTCTTGCCTGCTGTGGACGGGAGAAACTGGACTGGAAGTGACTAAGGGACACAGCCATAATCGGTGAAGGCCGTGGCTGGGGGTGGTCCCCCGCCTGCGGTGAGGCCACGAGGGTGCCGGACACTCAACTGTCAGCCCTCAGGCGCTCAAAGAGGCATTTTAGTCACTTGATGGGGGAGGGTGACTCACCACCTCTTTGGTGTGGGTGGTGGATGCTGGAGAGGCATTCAGGCAGATGGAGGGCGCTGAGGAGCCCTGTGTCCAGAGGAGCTGGGTGCTACTGGATTCCCGGTGCAGCTTGAATTCGTAGGGAAGAGCAGGCGACCAGGAGATCCTAAACCGGGCGGAAACACCAACGAAAGGGTTCTTTTAGCTACCTGGCTCACTCGCTTGCAAAGAAAGACACGAGAACTCTATCAGCGTGGTTTTATTCCCTGTAAAACAAACAGGCAGAGTGGGCATCTGGAAAGAGAGAGAGCAGCAGCGGCAGCAAGCAGGGGCTGCTTTTATAGGTATTTAGGGCCTTGGTGAGCAGGATGGTGGCCTTGGGTTCTGAGAAACAGAAACTGATGCAGATGATAGGGAATTTAGAAACTGCTGTGGGGGACTTAGAAACTGCTGTAGATGATAAGGGATTTTGCTATACTCGGGTGCAGCTGCTGTTCAAGGGTGTGTGTTAAAGGGAACCTAACAAATGGTACAAGAGATGTGACTTAACAGAGACATGTAAAAACTGCTTTTCTTTCCATTTAGACTTTAAATACTGAGACTGCACCTAATCAAAAATAATTAATGAGAGACTACATATGAGTCAGTAGAGTGACATGACCAAAACAGCCTGAACGATCTTAGCTTCATATTAATAGAAACATAATTTTCTTGAAGAAGGGAGTGAAATTATCACCTCTTTTTTTTTAATCAAGATCAAAATGCATCCTCGAACTCCACCTTAGAAGTCTTTGGATAAAATGAATGTCCAGACGAGAGCAAAGGATCTGGAACCTTACCAGATATGAAAAGGAAACTGCAGTCGCTTAACCTGGAGAAGGAAGACTAAAGATTGTTTGTGGAAGAAGAGTTGGCCTCAGAAGCAGAGAACCAGGGACACAGATGAAAACTACAGGGAGTCAGAACTCTGCTCACTGTAAAGAAGGGACTTCCTAATACAGAAGCTGCTAAGAGACCACAGGGCTGATTTGTCAAGGATGGGTAGTTTCCCAGTACCAATGGTGCTCAGGCACTATCAGATACACTCATGATGGAAAAGTAGTTGAAGGAAAGCAAGCATTGGAAACAGAATCAAATGTGTATTGAATATATTTACCTGCCAGCTACTGATCATCCAGCCTTTGCTAAAAAGTCAGATAAGAGTGCTGAAATCACAGAGTTCATCACCTAACTGGAAGGAGGTTGGATGAAATAGTCCTTGCATTTCCTTTTAGTCCTGAAATTCTGTGATACTACTAGTCTAATATGCTCAATTATATATAATATTACACAGAACTGGGAACGTTTGTCTGATGTAATGTTATCAATCCTTTTGGGGAGAAAAGCTTTTCCTAACATTTGATCTTTGATTCAACATTTACTGAGTGTCAATCATGTGCTGGGTACTGAGGTGGCACATATGGAATAACCTACCCTAAAGAAGGTCACCATCTGTAATTTTAACCACATCTTAAAGCCTGTTTCCTCCCATATTTTGACCAGTTCAGAGTCACAACATTAGTATATAAGATGACCATTGGCTCTCTCTTCCAAATCAGGACATTTTTGAAAGCGAAAAGAGTGTCATTAATAATTGCATTAAGACAACAGATGTAAACAGAGACTGTACAAACAAACTAGGACATCTGGTCTGGTCATCCTATTAATAAGTTTCTAGAGCAGAGGGAAGCCCAGGCCTTCCAAGACTGTGAAGTTGACTATGCAGACTGAGCGCCAATAGGTTTGTCAACACAGCTCCGCCCCCACTCGTGGAGAGCACCCCTCCCTACTTTGTCTGCTCCGGAAATGTGACTCTTAGTCACTCTTGATTCATCCACAGGGGGCAGCCAGACCCCATCAGACTTTATCCCTGAGGTATTTTTAGAACTGGCCCTCTCTAGAAGTGAGAACTGCGAGATACAAAACTTGACTGCTGTTGGTGAGAGCGATCTAAGTAGACAGACTGAAGTTACTTAAAGGAGAAATCCTGAAAGAGCCGAGCGGGGCTTGATCCCAAAGTTTCAGTCTCCCTGACCCTCTCTCCACTGCGTACCAGTGTGTCCTGTGATTTGCTGGTTCAGTATTGAATAAATATTTATTTCAGCAATATACCAATATTCTTCTAATATTTTTCCCTTTTTACTTAAGGGAGTTTGAGTTGGATTTATGGTACTTCCAGTCCAAATTGTACTGAGTATTCCAAGATGCAGAGAAGTAATTTAAGTAGAAAAGATAGTTCCTGAAGAGCTGGTCATGTGACTTTTACTTGTAGGATGGGCCTTGTTCTAGTTCCCAGTACAGAAGATATTTAAGCAGTTCTGATACTTGGCCTAAGTTCCTCTTTGCTCCTCATTCATCCCCAGCTTTGAGCACTTCTGAGAAATGTGCTCTCACCTGGCCTCTGAAACCCCCTCATTTTTACCAGCAACTTGTGTCTCTAGGCAACTTTGTTGGTCCTTGTTGTTGAGTTCTTGCTCTGGTGATGTGTTCTCTCCTAGGTCAGGGTCCCTGCTGTGACTTTATCCACTTCCTTCCCAAGGGACTAACCCCTTCAGCTGTGGCCATGTCCCTGTTATCTGAAGGATGCACATTAGTCCTTACTGTACCTGCCCTCTCTCTAGTATTAACACTGCTGACCATGTAGTCTTTCTTTAATTTGTCTTTTTTCTTATTCTTGTCCCACTGCTCTCATAAGCATTTCTCAGTGTTTTCTGAAAACATCTGTGTCTTTGTCCACTGTGAAAATGCTAGGGATCTTGGAGAGACCATCTATTTCCTCTCTTCCTCTATTCTAAACAATTTAATTGAATCTCAGTTTATCAACCACCACCAATAGGTTGATGACTTTTAATTCTATTTTTCCAGGCCAGCTCTTCCTTAAGCTCCTGATTCATAAATCCAATTGTCTATTGGACATCTTCTATGAGTACCTATTATATGAATCCAACCTAAACCATCCAAAACTGAACTCATCTTTTCTACAAAACTTTTCCATTTCTGATATTCTCATTTTCTTCAGATACCATTATTATCCACCCTAGCACCTGAAACAGAAACCTGTGAGAAAACACCTAGTTCCTTCCATTCCCTGGCACCACATTTTAGAAGTCACCATGCCCTATTAAATTTTTTTAAGTTTATTTTGATATCATTAATCTACAATTAAATGAGTAATATTATGGTGATTACACTACCCCCTTCATCAGGTTCCCCCCCCTACCCCATTACAGTCACTGTCCATCAGCGTAGTGAGATGCCATAGAGTCACTACTTGTCCTCTCTGGGTTGTACAGCCCTCCCCGTGCCCCCCTAACATTACATCTGCTAATCGTAATGCCCCTTTTTCCCCTTGTCCCTCCCTTCCCACCCATCCTCCCCAGTCCCTTTCCCTTTGGTAACTATTAGTCCGTTCTTGGGTTCTGTGAGTCTG
Organism: Smutsia gigantea; assembly: GCA_032199065.1. Lineage (NCBI taxonomy): Eukaryota > Metazoa > Chordata > Mammalia > Pholidota > Manidae > Smutsia > Smutsia gigantea. The sequence continues at coordinate 3,892 of JAVSCE010005333.1, read as the reverse complement.
CTGCTGTTTTATTCCTTCAGTTTTTTTCTTAGTTCTTATACTCCACATATGAGTGAAATCATTTGATACTTGTCTTTTTCAGCTTGGCTTATTTCACTGAGCATAATACCCTCTAGCTCCATCCATGTTGTTGCAAATGGTAGGATTTGTTTTCTTCTTATGGCTGAATAATATTCCATTGTGTATATGTACCACATCTTCTTTATCCATTCATCTACTGATGGACACTTAGGTTGCTTCCATTTCTTGGCTATTGTAAATAGTGCTGCGATAAACATAGGGGTGCATCTGTCTTTTTCAAACTGGCATGCCCTATTAAATTTTACCTCCTAATAATACTTGAAGCTGTCCCTACCTCTCAATTCATACAACCAATGCCTTAGTTAAGGTATTTCTCCTTTCTTTAACTATAGCAATAGTATCTTGAATGATTTTTCATCATCCAGTCCTCCTCTTTCAAGTAATCTTCATGCTGCCATCATAGTATTTCTAAAATACTTTCAAATTCAAAACTCCTCGATGACTATTACCTACAAAATAATGTGTACAAACTCCTCAGGAAGGCATGTGAAGTCCTTCTTGATCTGACCTAGCCACACTCCTCAGACTCCTGTCCGACACTTCATCAGCCATAGGTGGAAGGCCACCACACTGAACAGTTCATCTTTTTCTTAATGGGCCAGTCCCTATTATCCTTCCATGAAGGTCATAAAAAGCCATGCAGCTCTGCTTGGTTCTTTTGGAATGCTGACTCCCAGTTTGTACCCTCTTGAAACCCACGCTGTGAGAAGCTCAAGTCACGTGAAACAGCCACATGTAGGCGATGCCGTCCCCGCTGAGCACAGCCGCTGCCACACAGATTAATGAGGAAGCCTCCAGGTAATTCCTCGCCAGCTGCCTGAGTCACCCAGGCATCCGAGCTGAGGCCACAGACATCATGAAGCAGAGACACACATCCCTGCTGTGCCTTATCTGAATTCCTGACACACAGAATCAATGAGCATAACGCGATCATTGTTTTACATCACTGAGTTTAGGGCAGTTTGTTATGCAGCAATAGATAAATGAAAACACCTTTTATATTATCGCTTAGCCACCTGAAACATTCAATTCTAGGATACTTCTCTGTATCTTCCATAGTTTGTCTCTCAGTTACAGTGCTTCCCACAGTGCTGTTTTTACCTTCTTGAAGAGTATTTTTATTCTGTTTGCCCCGTGCTTAGTGGTAAGCAGAAAGACATATGAGTAAGATGAAAAGAGGGTGGGGTCCACCAAGAACTCAGGAACTTAATCAGATAAAGCCAGCAAGTCAGAAAGGAGTCACAGGGTTAATACCCTTGGCAACTGAGTTCATTCCACATGCTCTGAATCTGGGCTGACCTTGAAACTTGCTCTAGCTAATGCAAATGAGAGAGAAATCATGAGACCACATGACAAGTCTGTACACCCCTAACCCTTTACCTTTATCCTATTCTTGAAAGATAATGACAGTGTCTTTCCCTGGAGATAGATATCATGAGACAAGTCAAGGCTATGCCCAGCAACTCTCACCCCGCCCTTTGCCCTATTCTTGAAAGCCTTAAAAGACAGAATCCTAAGCCCTTAAGTGCACCTCCTCTCTAAGGTTGCCCACTGTGGGTAAAATTGCAATATTTCCAGAATCTCTTGCCTGGCCTTAGTGCATCTCCATTATCAATAGGTGTTTCAGTTGGTGATGTAACTCCAGAGGAAAATCCTGGTGCAAAATACTTTGAAACCGAAATCTGTCAAAGGGAGAAATAAAGTGGGAAAAACCCATTTATTGCTTACAAGCAGTCGTCCATTTCTGCTCTTTCATGTCTCTCCTGATCCAACAGCAGGAAAAAGGGATGCCACCCAACCTCTCTGGTCCAGATAATCCCTTGCTCGCCCTTGTAATTACCTATTGATACGGAGATGGACTACTTCTCACCACCCCTTGGAAACACCTATTGATATGGAGATACACTAGAGCCAGGAAAGAGATTCTGGAAATAATGAAATTTTACCCACAGGTGATTACAAGGGTAGGGGAAGCAAGACTATATATATCTGGACCAGGGAGGTTTTATGGGTCCCTTTTTGAAGCCGGGCCGTGAGAGAGACAGGCGAGCAGAAGTAGATGACTGCTTGTAGGCAATAAACAGGTTTCTCCCACTTTATTTCTCCCTTTGACGGATTTCTGTTTCAAAGGTAATCTGCCCCAGGCTGGGAAACAGATGCCCTGCCCCCTGGAGTTACACCTGCACTCCCTTCTTGTAGTGTGTATTTTTTAAAGACTTCTTACTGCTCAATTTACTACATTTTGTCTCTATGATCTTCCAGTGCAGTCTTTGTCACTTTGCTATTTCATTCTATTTTCCAGACTTTAAGCAAAAGTCTTCACTCTGTACTATTTCAAATAAGTATGGAGGGGCTACTGAGAGTTCTAATCTGAGCTTGCAAGTTCCCATCAATGAGCTTCCCTTCCTCTCCACTTTATTCAAGTAAGCCTGCCTTTGTCTACTTTGGCCCATTCCTCCCTTAGAATGTATTCAAATAAACTTTTGCTGTGCTTCACTACTGTGTCTCTGCCCTTCAGTTCTTTTTTGCAGTGGGGACAAGAACCGAGGTGGACAAACTCAACCCCAACACCTAGCACACGGAAGATTTGCAATGAATATTTTTGATGAGTCCCTGAGATTTATTTCTATCTAGTTATTTATTGTTTTGTGGAAGGCACCCAGTGTGACCTTCCTCCACTCCATCTTTCATTCTCCATTGCTGATAGTTGCTGATAAGATCACCTTTGCCTCTCAAAATAAGTCCTTCAGCAACCAAAGCACCAGCAGTTCACCCAGACCCTTGCCTATTGTAGATGTCATTGTAGTTTCAACTCAGTTTCTCCCTAGTGTGAGAAACGTGCTCATTGATCCAAACTTAGTCAGAGAACAGTGGAGCAAAGCTTTAATGATGGTCTTGCACGATTGGGCGTCTGGTGAGCAGGCACACTCAGGGCGGTTAAAACAAGCAATTTATTTCTTAGCATGTGAGTCCCTTCCCTGGTTCCTCATTGGCTGAGTAGTACAGGGTTCACATTCTTTCCTGGATGTCACCTAAGCAAATTGTATCAATATTAGGCTTTTTTTTTACATTTGTCATAATTTCTTTTGCTGCTTTAAAACTTTTCTGTAATTTTTTTCCAAAGAGATGCAAAGCCCTCTCTTATCTTAATCTCCCTCCCCCTCTGAGCTGGAGCGTGTGGGTAAAGTTGGGTTCCTATGGCCAGGATCCTCACTGAACTTAAATGTAACTGGCCTGTTGCTATGCTACCGCTTCCACACCTTTAGGCAATAAGCCATTATTGTGTTAATATAAAGAGTTCTGCCCAGTGCTCTGTGCAAGATGGGGTGGCAGTGGCTGCAAGGCTGGAGGAGAGTGGAGCGGAGGCTGGAGTGGTGGCAGCACCGAGGACAGAGATTCCCAGAGGACAGCTGTGCTGGACGGCTGTGCAGAGAGGCCCAGAGGACAGCTGTGCGGGACGGCTGTGCAGAGAGGCCCAGAGGACGGCTGTGCGGGACGGCTGTGCAGAGAGGCCCGGAGGACGGCTGTGCGGGACGGCTGTGCAGAGGGGCCCGGAGGACGGCTGTGCGGGACGGCTGTGCAGAGGGGCCCGGAGGACGGCTGTGCGGGACGGCTGTGCAGAGAGGCCCGGAGGACGGCTGTGCGCGACGGCTGTGCAGAGGGGCCCGGAGGACGGCTGTGCGGGACGGCTGTGCAGAGAGGCCCGGAGGACGGCTGTGCGGGACGGCTGTGCAGAGAGGCCCGGAGGACGGCTGTGTGGGACGGCTGTGCAGAGAGGCCCAGAGGACGGCTGTGTGGGACGGCTGTGCAG
>JAVSCE010005332.1:0-74823 GCA_032199065.1 Smutsia gigantea | reverse complement strand
GGAAATATATTGCAATACAGGCCTACCTCAGGAAAGAAGAACAATCCCAAATGAACAGTCTAAACTCACAATTAATGAAACTAGAAAAGAAAGAACAAATGAGGCCCAAAGTCAGTAGAAGGAGAGACGTAATAAAGATTAAAGCAGAAATAAAGAAAATTGAGAAGAATAAAACAATAGAAAGAATCAATGAAAGCAGGAGCTGGTTCTTCAAGAAAATAAACAAAATAGATAAACCCTTAGCCAGACTTATCAAGAAAAACAGAGAGTATACACACATAAACAGAATCAGAAACGAGAAAGGAAAAATCACTACAGACACCAGAGAAATACAAAGAATTATGAGAGAATACTATGAAAACTTATATGGTAACAAACTGGATAACCTAGAAGAAATGGACAACTTTGTAGAAAAATACAACCTTCCAAGGCTGACCCAGGAAGAAACAGAATATCTGAACAGACCAATTATCAGCAAAGAAATTGAATTGATAATCAAAAAACTACCTAAGAACAAAACACCTGGACCAGATGGTTTCACTACTAAATTTTATCAAACATTTAGTGAAGACCCAATACCCATCCTCTTTACAGTTATCCAAAAAGTAGAAGAGGAGGGAATACTCCCAAACTCATTCTACGAGGCCAACATCACTCTAATACCAAAACCAGGCAAAGACACCACAAAAAAGAAAATTACAGATCAATATCCCTGATGAATATAGATGCAAAAATACTCAACAAAATATTAGCAAACTGAATTAAAAAATACATCAAAAAGATCATCCATCATGATCAAGTGGGATTCATCCCAGGGATGCAAGGATGGTACAACATTCGAAAATCCATCAACATCATCCACTACATCAACAAAAAGAAGGACAAAAACCACGTGATCATCTCCATAGATGCTGAAAAAGCATTTGACAAAATTCAACATCCATTCCTGATAAAAACTCTCAACAAAATGGGTAGAGAGGGCAAGTACCTCAACATAATAAAGGCCATATATGACAAACCCACAGGCAACATTATACTTAACAGCTAGAAGCTGAAAGCTTTTCCTTTAAGTCCAGAAACAAGACAAGGATGCCCACTCTCTCCACTTTTATTCAACATAGTTCTAGAGGTCCTAGCCAGGGAAATCAGACAACACAGAGAAATAAAAGGCATCCAGATAGGTAAGGAAGAAGTCAAACTCTCCCTGTTTGCAGATGACACGATAGTGTACATAAAAAACCCTAAAGAATCCACTCCAAACTCCTAGATCTAATATCTGAATTCAGCAAAGTTGCCGGATACAAAATTAATACACAGAAATCTGTTGCATTTCTATACACTAACGGTGAACTAGCAGAAAGAGAAATCAGGAAAGCAATTCCATTCACAATTGCATCAAAAGGAATAAAGTACTTAGGAATAAACCTAATCAAGGAAGTGAAAGACCTATACCCTGAAAACTACAAGACAGTCCTAAGAGAAATTCAAGAGGACACTAATGGAAATTCATCCCGTGCTCTTGGGTAGGAAGAATTAATATTGTCAAAATGGCCATCCTGCCTAAAGCAATCTACAGATTCAATGCAATCCCTATAAAAACACTGGCACCCTTCTTCAATGAACTAGAGTAAATAGTTCTAAAATTCATATGGAACCACAAAAGACCCCAGATAGTCAAAGCAATCCTGAGAAGGAAAAATAAAGCTGGGGGATCTCATTTCCCAACTTCAAGCTCTACTACAAAGCCACAGTAATCAGGACAATTTGGTACTGGCACAAGAACAGACCCATAGACCAGTGGAACAGAATAGCGAGTCCAGATATTAACCCAAGCATAAATGTCAATTAATATATGATAAAGGAGCCAAGGATATACAATGGGGAAATGACAGCCTCTTCAACAGCTGGTGTTGGCAAAACTGGACAGCTACACGTAAGAGAATGAAACTGGATTACTGTCCAACCCCATACACAAAGTAAACTCTAAATGGATCAACCACCTGAATGTAAATCATGAAACCATAAAATTCTTAGAAAAAAATATAGGCAAAAATCTCTTGGACACAAAAATGAGCAACTTCTTCCTGAATATTTCTCCCTGGGCAAACGAAACAAAAGCAAAAATGATCAAGTGGGCCTATATCAAACTAAAAACTTCTGTACAGCAAAGGACACCATCAGTAGAACAAAAAGACATCCTACAGTATGGGAGAATATATTTGTAAATGACATATCCGATAAGGGGTTGACATCCAAAATATACAAAGAGGTTACACACACCGCAACAAACAAAAAGCAAATAAGCCAATTAAAAAATGGGCAGAGGATCTGAACAGACACTTCTCCAAAGAAGAAATTCAGATGGCCAACGGGCACATGAAAAGATGCTCCACATCGCTATTCATCAGAGAAATGCAAATTAAAAACACAATGAGATAGCACCTCACACCACTTAGGATGGCCAACATCTAAAAGACAAACAACAACAAATGTTGGTGAGGATGTGGAGAAAGGGGAACCCTCCTACACTGCTGGTAGGAATGTAAACTAGTTCAACCATTGTGGAAAGCAGTATGGAGGTTCCTCAAAAAACTCAAAATGGAAATACCATTTGACCCAGGAATTCCACTCCTAGGAATTTACCCTAAGAATACCGCAGTGCAGTTTGAAAAAGACATATGCACCCCTATGTTTATCCCAGCACTATTTATAATAGCCAAGAAATGGAAGCAACCTAAGTGTCCATCAGTAGGTGAATGGATAAAGAAGAGGTGGTACATACACACAATGGAATATTATTCAGCTTTAAGAAGAAAACAAATCCTGCCATTTGCAACAACATGGATGGAGCTAGAGGGTATTATGCTCAGTGAAATAAGCCAGGTGGAGAAAGTCAAGTATTGAATGATTTCACTCATCTGTGGAGTATAAGAACAAAGGAAAAAATGAAGGTACAAAACAGCAGCAAATTCACAGAACCCAAGAATGGACTAACAGTTACCAAAGGGAAAGGGACTGGGGAGGATGCGTGGGAAGGGAGGGATAAGGGGCAAAAGGGGAATTACGATTAGCACACGTAATGCAGCGGTAGGGGACACGGGAAAGGCAGTATTTATAGAGAAGACAAGTAATGATTCTACAGCATGTTACTATGCTGATGGACAGTGTCTTTAATGGGGTATGTGAGGGAGATTTCATAATAGGGGGTCTAGTAACCATAATGTTGTTCAAGTGATTGTACTTTAATGCTACCAAAATAAAAAATAAATATCATCTATAATATGGGCCTTGATGAGTTATTCAGTGTAGGAATGAGAAATCTGGTCCTCCATATAGCACCCCCATCTTTCTTTGGGTCCTTAGTGACTGTTCTTGACCCACACATAGGCCAACCCATAAGTGAGGCTACTCGTGTTTTAGCAGATCTGGGGGAGGTTGAAACAATAAGAGCATGGAAGGAAGTATGGGCTGTGACAGAAAGGAGAGGTGCAAAGGGTCCCATGAAGGTCTCAAGGACCCATATATGGGTTGATTTGATAAAGGCCAGGGTAGTGTGAAAGAACAACTTGATGGCAGCCCAATAGGATATTGTTGGAACTGTGGCACCAATTTAAGCCAGAGCAGCAGTTCCAGCCGCTGAGGTGCAGGACACGGTAAGCTGGAGTCAAAGCCGTATGTCTGGTCTGTGTCCCTGGAAGACTTCAGGGGGACAGTACTCCAGCTCCACCTGGGCCCTCACCCCCACAAGATGACAATTTGGCGTTGCGGTTTGACTGAAGGGAAGGTCAAGGCCCCCACCTTGGGGGACATGGGGGGGACCAGAAGTCACATGTATAATTAACCATTCATTGGTCCCCTGTAAATGTACAATGTGTTCTGGTGCTAGCAGACACAGGAGCTGAATCTTCTCGATTTATGATGACCCTGTGAGTTTTCCTCTGACCCCTGCTCTGATAGATGGCTATGGGGGTAAGGCAATTAGAGTGAAGAAAGCCCAAATCCCACTGGGGATAGGGCATTTACTCCCAAAGGAGTATACTGTGTACATTTCTCCCATCCCTGATTATATTTTGGGGGTAGATATCCTGCAGGGTCTGTGGTTACAGACCACTGCAGGTGAGCTCAGACTGAGGGTACATGTGGTAAAGGCAGTTCTGAGGGGACATGCTAAGCACCCACCTGTAGCTCTCCCAGTACCTCAGCAGGTGACGAATGCTAAGCAGTATAAATTGCCTGGGGGCACAAGGAAATAGGAGAAACTCTACAGGAGTTGGAGAAGGTAGGCATCATAAAGCCCACTCATAGTCCTTTTAATTCCCCAGTGAAAAAGCCAGATGGCTCCTGAAGTATAACCATGGACTACAGGAAATTGAATAAAGTCACACCTGCCTTTGCATGCTGCTGTCTCCTATATAGTAGTACTTATGGACACACTAAATCATGAACTGGGGATGTATCATTATGTTGTGGACCTTGTTAATGTTTTCTTCCCTATTAACATAGCACAGGAAAGTCAGGAACAGTTTGCCTTCATGTGGGAAAGTCAACAACGGACATTCACTGTCCTTCCACAGAGATACCTCCACAGTCCCACCATTTTTCACAGACTTGTAGCCCAGGACTTGGCCATGTGGAAGAAACTGCAAATGGTGCAGTTGTATCACTACATTGATGATATTATGTTCACATATGATTCTCTTGCAGATTTAGAAGGGCAGATCCTAGATTTCTGCAACACTTACAGGTGAAAGGTTGGGCTATGAATAGCATCAATGTTCAGGGACTTGGTTTGTCTGTGAAATTCTTAGGGGTTATCTGGTCAGGTAAAACTAAAGTTATTCCTGAAGCAGTCATAGACAAGATCCATGCTTTCCCTACCCCTACCACTGTGGCAGTATTACAAGAGTTTTTGGGTCTTTTGGGCTACTGGAGAGTGTTTATCCCACACAAATTCTGAAGACCTTATATTGGTTGGTATGAAAGGGCATCAGGTGAGACTGGGATGAAACATGTGAAGCTGCTTTTACTGCTGCTAAGTGAACAGTCACAGTCAAGGCCATACAGACCTTGAGTGTAATGGACTCATCAAGGCCCTATGAGCTAGATGTTCATGTAACGGAAGATGGTTATGGATGGGGTCTTTGGCAGTGGCTTGGACAGACTTGCCAGCTGATTGGATTCTGGTCACAACTATGAAAGGAGCATAGGTCTGGTACACCTTGATAGAGAATAACTGGCCACTCTGTAGCATGCCTTGCTGGATATGGTGCCCATCAACAGAACAGCTCTGACCAAGGTAATAACCACCTATCTTATTGCAGGGTGGATGTGAGACTGGACTCAAAGGCCACTGAGTGGCATGCACAGTCACCAACACTGACCAAATGGGGCACATATTTACAGCAGTGTAGCGCTCTCTCTATTAGCCCCTAAGTGGAGAACTCCAATGCTTATTAGGGCCAGTGATGTATACCCGTAGAAATCAAGAAGAACTTGCTTTTGAGCCATTGATAGCTGAGAGTCCTTATCAGAAGGGAAAAGCTCTTATACTTGAAGATGCTTGGTATACAGATGGCTCTAGTTGTGGTCAGCCCCCAGTGTTGGAGGTCTGTGGCATTCCATCCTAAGACTGAGACAACATGGATGGAGGATGGAGAGGGGGAGAGCAGCCAATGGGTTGATTTGCAGGCAGTATGGCTCACGATCACCCAGGAGGTCCCCGCCCTATGGTTGTCTGCCCTGAGAGCTGGCCCATCTATTGTGGATTGACCTTATGGATACCGATATTAGTACCATGCCAACTGGATGGTTGTTCAATGGTCCCTTTGGGATAGGAGCTGTGCCAAGACCTATGGGCATCTGGTCAGACTAAACCAGTTACCATATATCATATGACTGGCCATTTGCCTTTGGCATCCACAGGGAATGACAAAGCAGACACATTGGCCCAGGTGCATTGGCTAGAAGGAAAGTCTTTCTCTGATGTAGCCCAACGGTTATATCAGTGTTTGTTACACACAGGGCAGAAGACAATGTGGGCTGTAGCCCATCAGTTGGGCTTGCTGCTGACCTTTGAAGAAGTCAGCAGAGCCCAGAAGGAGTGCTTTGTGTACTCTAAGAGGGACTTACCCCGAGTCCTGCAGCAACATGGGACAATAGCTAAGGGGCTTATACCCCTTGTCAGTTGGCAGATAGATTATACTGGGCCTCTGCCATATCAGAAGGATATCAGTATGCCATGATTTGTGTGGATAGAGCTACTGGACTGTTGGTAGCCTTTTCTGCACATAATACAGATCAGCAAACCACCAAAAGGGGCCTAGAGCATCTCTTTGCAGCCTATCGCCAGCTGCAGGTGATTGAGAGTGATCAAGGCACCCACTTTATTGGACATGTGTTACAAGAATGGGTGCAGAAATTAAGAATAAAGTGGAAGTTTCATGTACCATATAACCCTGCTGGAGCAGGCACCTGGTCAAGAGACATGGGGCATGATAGAGAGGTACAATGGTTTGTTGAAATCTGGCCTGAAGTCAGACACCAATTATCTATGGGGCTGGTCAGTTTGTTTATGGACAGTGCTATGCATTTGAATGAGAAGCCCCAAAAAGGAGCCTTGAGCCCTGTGGATATGCTCACACACATTACTGCCTCTTCTATACAATTGTATGTGCAAACCAAAGAGAAGTTATTGAAGCCAGGACATGGGCAGCAGAGCAACATCCTGCTGCCAGCCCCAACTGCATTAAACCCTGGAGACACTGTTGAGTGGACATGGCCCTGGATGTTTCAACACATGGACCAGTGATGGCTGGCCCTTCTCGCACCTTGGGGAATGCTGTGGAAGTTGGCCTCCTGTGTATTCCTAGAATAACAGAAGAGTGTTCCCAAAACTATTGGAGGTAGGGGCTTTTTACAGGGAAGTTTTGTTTTATCTTTATGGCCAGCACCTGTACCTCCTACAGCCCTATATATTGACCCATCTGTAACTCCCACAGGGAGGGGGTGAAAGTCTGGCATACTAGACCAGGACGAGATCCCATTCCTGCCATTGTCACAGGACCACTCTCTTGCATGCATCCTACCTGATGGACAAGATTTGCCTATGCTAGTGTCAATAAAACGTGTATCTTACTGCCTTAAGGTTATTTTCTTCTACAGTCCCTGTGACCTGAATGTGCCCCTGGCAGCAGCTGCCGTGTGATGGTTACTCTGAACTCCCTACCTGTTCAGCTACTGACTGCCTGTGGAATGGGTGAGCTCTGGACTCAATCTGCATAGGACTTTGAACCTAGTTGAATTTTCCGGTTTGAGGATTATCCTGATTTTATTGCTGTTGGTATTGCATGTTATTAGTCTAGTTACAATGCTCCAGTTTTCTTGCCCAGGTGCTACTGTGGAAGATGGGGAACAAGTAGATTGTAAGGTGAGATTCCTGGAGGGCAGGGCTGTGAGTAAAATTGCAATATTTAATCTCTCACCTGGCTTTAGTTCATCTCCATATCAATAGGTGTTTCCAAGGGGTGGAGAAAAGTAGTCTCCGTATCAATAGGTAACTACAAAGGCTGAGGGCTTCTCTGGACAGAGAGGTTGGGTGGAACCCTCTTCTGCTGCAGCCTGGTCAAGAGACATGGGGCAACTGCTTGTAAGAAATAAACGGGTTTCTCCCACTTTATTTCTCCTTTTGACTGATTTCAGTTTCAAAGGTATATTGCCCTGTATTTTCCCCTGGAGTTAAAATGTCTTTATACTATACATCTAAAAAAGGTGAAAACTTCTAAAAAGAAAATTAGAAATGTTAAAGTAAAATAATTTTGATTCTAATTAATTTACCTTCAGTTATTCAACAGATTGGTAATGTTCTTCATGGATATAATGGAAAGTTCACTGTATTTTTGGCTACCTATTACTTTTTTCTCCTTCCTTGTCCTGCTGCTTAGGGAACCCAAGCCCCCTTCTGTCTCAGAAACTCTAATTGTTGACTCTGCCTAGACTATGCCTTGTTTTTATTTCTATGTGCTGGGTTTCTTTATTTCAGTTCATTTTATTTTTTTTCTTGGCTATTGACCGTATTCCTCACAAGACTGTAATCCTGCGAGAACAAGGAACTCTTCTGTCTGCTGCTGCATCCTAGTACAGATACTATGTGTATCTGCACATAGTAGATAACAATTATTTGCAGTGTTAAAAAGAAAAAATGGGACCCAAATGAAGCTACTTTTGCTAAGCTCCATCAAGATTTAATACCTGGTGGTTAGCCCATCTCCATATCAACAGGTGTTTCCAAGGGGTGGAGAGAAGTGGTGCATCTCTATATCAATAGGTGATTACACGGGGGAGCCAGGGCTTATCTGGACTAGAGAGGTTGGTTGGGGGCCTTTTCTTCTACAGCCGGGTTGTGAGAGATACGGGGGAACAGAAGTGGACTGCTTGTAAGAAATGAACGAGTTTCTCCCACTTTATTTCTTCCTGTGACTGATTTTGTTTCAAAGGTATTTTGCCCCAGGATTTTCCACCCTCCGGAGTTATTTGATGTTAATTCTATAAATGTTTGATAAAATTCATCAGTGAAAGCCACCTTGCCTTGGGATTTTCTCTGTTGGAAGCTTTTTTATTATTGACTCAATTGCTTTCTTTGTTGTGGCCCTTTTCAGATTTTTCTCTTTCTATTTTAGTCAATGTAGGAGTTTCTGTGGTTCTAGGAATTTGTCTATATGTGGGTAAAATTGTGATATTTCCAGAATGTCTTGCCTGGCTTTAGTACATCTGCATATCAACCAATGCTCAAGGGTGGAGAGAAGTATGGCTTTAGGGTATTTGCATCATTCCTCAGGGGTGGAGAGAAGTTCATCTCCATATCAATAGGTAATACCTGGGCAACCGAGGGAGTGTCTGAACCTGAGAGGTTAAGGGGAGGGGGCTGGCTTGCTTGCTTGTGGCTTTCTTCTTCCAGAGCAGATGAGAGAGAAGGACCCGGACTGCAGTTTGTACGTGAGGGGGAGGGCTGGTTTTGCTTTTACTGGAGCAGGAAAGAGAGAAGGACCTGGACTGCAGTTTGTAAGCAATAAACAGGTTTTAAATTTTATTTCTTCCTTGACTGATTTCGGTTTTTAGAAGTATTTTGCCCTGGGATCTCCTCTCCCTGGACTTACACCATATCATCTGGGTTATATAATTTGTTAGGAAATAATTGTTCATAGTATTCTTTTATAATATTTTTTATTTTTGGTAGATTGGTAGTAATGTTCTTACATTTTTAATTTTAAGAATTGAGTCTTTGCTCTTTTCTATTTTTTGGTCAGTCTAATAATCTTCATCTAGTATGTCCAATATCTGGACTTCCTCAGTGACCATTATGTTAATTATTTTTCTATGTGTGGGCTGTACTTGTTTATTTGCATGCCTCATATATATCTTTTGCTGTTGAAAACTGTACATTATAATAACGCTAGAAGTCAGATTTCCCCATTACTTAGGACTTACTGTTCATAGTTGTTTGTATGGTTAGTGAGTTTCCTGAAATAATTTTGTAAAGTCTGTGTTCTTTGTCACATATGGGTACTGAAGTATGTTCTGCTCCCTTAATCGTAGGTAATGATTTGGTAAAGATTTCCTATACACCTAGAATCATGAAATATCCAAGTCTTTGTTAGATGAGTTCCTTGTGTCTTCACAGTCATGCAGTTTACAACTTCTGTTTCCTTGAGTCTGATGTTGAACTCCTCTAGTGTATTTTTCAGTTCAGTTATTATATTCTTCAGCTCTGTGACTTCTGTTTGGTACTTTTTCATGTTTCCTATCTCCTTGTTGAAATTCCCACTGTGTTTATACAATCTTCTCCTGAGTTTGGTGAGCATTTTTATGAACATTACTTTAAATTCTTTAGCAGGTAGATTACTTATCTCCATTTCAGTAAGGTTGTTTTATGAGATTTTGTCTTGTTTTTTCACTTGGAACATACTTTTCTCTTTTGTCATTTTGTTTGACTCGGTGTTTGTTTCCATATAATAGTCAAAACAACTACCTTGTCAGTCTTGAAGGTTTGGCCTTGTGTAGGCGATGATCCTTGTTCAACGTTGCAGTAGATCTTGGTTGTCTCCTGAAACTTTGTGATAGTCTAAACTATCTGATTTATTCTTGATATGCCCTCATTGTTGAGAGTGTACCTAAACCTATCAGTGATCCAAGGGGAGGAATTTCAGTTAGTACCTAGTTTCAGGCTGATTGGCTTCAGGCAGGAGCTTTTAAGGTATGCTAATATAGACCACAAAAGGAGCTCTGGCGGTGTGCCCTGGGTGAGAGTCATTAAAATGGGGGCTCTGGATGAGTGCATAGCTCCTTTCTCAGAAGTCTCATCAAGCTGTAGTGAGGCCAAGGGGGTGCCCAAGGATGGTGTCCCTGATTATATTCCCTGGGAGAGCCTCCTTACTTCTATATGTGTGAGAAACATGAAGCCTGTCCCTCAAGCTGAAGCTCCAGGCTAAATAAATAGGACTTTTTCACAGGAATACTGTGGTTGTGTTTCACTTTACTATCTGTGTAGTATCCAGAGGTGTGCTAGAGGGAGAAAGACACCTACCAAGAGCTCTTTCTGACTGTTTAAGTCCTGTGTCACTCTGGAACAGCCCTCTAGGCCACCAGGGCCAGGTAATCAAGAGGTGTGCCCTATGTGGATTGTGTATGCCTGTTTATATCTTCTAGGCAGCTGTAGAGTATAGAGGGTGGGCCACGATTGCTGGTTTCAGCAAGGCATTGCGAAAATGGCTTGACTGCATGCACCTGTGTGCTTCAGAAATGCAGCAGAAGAGTGCCTTATCTATGCGCATGTGTAGGAGAAATGGAAGTTCCATGGCCAGGATCCTTACCGGATACACACTGTGTATTTGTGATTATGTAATACTTAGCTTACTGTGCAGATGTATACTTGTATACCCATTGGCTATATGCCATTGTCTTGCCAATGGATTTCAGCCCTGGGCAAGTTCGCTATGGATTCAATGTGACCAAAGAAATTGAAAGCAAAATGTTCTTGGGGTGAAAGGGTTATACCCAACTTTATTTCTAGGTGGCAGGTCAGTCACTAAAATCCCATTCACTCAGAGCGAGTCTGTATGCAGCAAGCCAGTCCCTGCCTCTGGGCTCTTCTGTCTGCACAGCCGTCCTCTGGGCCTCCCTGCACAGTCATCCTGCACAGCCGTCCTCTGGGCCTCTGTCCTCTGCTCTCTCTCCTGCAGCCTTGCAGCCATACCACCATGTCACGCCCAGAGCACTGGGCGGAGCTCTTTATATAGAGTCAACAGCCATGTATTGCCCACAGGTGTGCAGTGAGCTAGTCAACTAGGGCCAGGTGAGAATCCTGGCCACAGGAACTTTCATTTTATCCACAGCGATTACTGCCAGTATTGCTATAAAAAGAGCTTTCCCGGTGCTGAGTGGAGCCTAGAGAAGAGGGCAGAGAGCGGAGACTGGGAAGCAAGAGAGCAGAACCTGGGGCAGAGGTAGCACAGCACCTGGGGCAGAGGCCGGACCTGGGGAAGAGACTAAGACAGGCTTGTTGCATACAGAGGTGGACGTGATTCTAGCTCTGACCTGCCACCATTAGAGTAAAGTTTTGTATGAGCCCCTTTTTATTCCTAATATTACACTGTTGTTATTCAGTCTCACTGAATCCAGAGTGAACTTGCCCAGGGCTGAAACTCTCAGGAGAGACAATATGCACTGGCTTTAGGCTGGGGATGGGAGGATGCCACCACCACTGGCATTTGCCAGCCCTAGCCAGGGGGCTGGGGAGCATTGCCACTCCCCATGTTTTCTAGTCTCAGCAAGTGCCACAACCACTGGCCTTTACCCATCTTAGCTAGGTGCAAGAGGGTGCTGTCACAGCTCACACACATGTGCCAGCAGGCTATGTGGAGAATGTAACAATAGTGTCTGCCAGTGCCTCTGTCTCTGACAAGCATCTTAACTGTCCCCCACCCCTACCGCTGATGCCCCCAGATCATCAAATATATCTCCCTCACATATAGTCCAGGCATTTTTCAAACTTCCATGTTTTCCCTGGGTGTCAGGGTAAGACCAAATTCAAGTCCTCCAAGAGGAGAATCTTAGTTTCCCATAGCACTTTTGAGACCCTCTGACATCAGCTCCATTGGTTTTCCAAGACAGACATTCTGGGGATTTGTTTCTCTGGTGCAGATCCTGGGGACTGGCATGCCCTTTGTGAGACACCAACCCCTCACTCCTTCAGGAAAAGCACCTGTCTGGTGAGATCCTTCCCTATTGTGTGTTGCTGCAATGGGGTGGAGTGGGTTTTTTTTGTGAGACCATATCTGCCTCTCCTACCTGTCTTGATGTGGTCCTTTTATCCTTTGTTGCGGAAAGCAATTCACCTAGTTTTCAGAGGGAAACGATCCATATGTAGCTGTAGATTTGCTGTATATTTTTTACAAAGGACCTCCAAATAACAACCTCAACCCTCAGAAAGTTCTGAGTTAGGAAATTTAAAAAGGAAAGAACTTTGAGCTGCCCTCACGGAACCACCAGCCACGTCAAAACAAACACAATTCTTTGAAAATAGGTATATTCCCCCACTCAGGTCCTAGGACTTATACAGAGAATGTGTGCTGCTTTCAAGGTTGCTTGCTGAAAGGCAGCAGAGCCGCAGGGTATTCACATCAGGATGCAACTATTTTCTTTCTGCTTCATCTGGTTTGTGTAAACCTTTCATTAGTTTCCAGACTTCTGATTCTGACATTTTTTAGTTTTTTCATTGCTTTTGTGAAGGTGTGAAGTTTTGAAGTTCCCTACTCCACCATTTTCAGACATCACTTATTAATATTTTATATGTTAGCCATTTTAGTGTGCAGTAATGTCTCATTGTGGTTTTAATTTACAATTTCCTAATGGATCTTGAGACTGAACATCTTTTGATATGCTCTTTTACCATCTGTATATCCTCTTCAGTGAAATGTCTCTTTAAATCTTTTGCCCATTTTCTGATTAGATTGTATTTTTTCCAGGGAGCTTTGAGAATTCTTTACATATGTGATTTGCAAATCCTTTTGCTCAGTCTTTCAGAGAACAAAACATTTTAATTTTGGTGCAGTGCAATTTATCAAATTTTCCTTTTATGGATCATGCTTTTGGGGTTAAGTGTAATGACTTTTTGCCTATCCCCAGATCCTGAATATTTTGTCCTATGTTTTTTCCCACAAGTTGTATAGTTTTATGCTTTACATTTAAATCTGTAGTGGTTTTTGAGTTAATTTTTGGTATAAAATGTGAGACTGATGTTGAGGTTCATGTTTTTGTCTATGATGTCCAATTGTTCCCACTAACATTTGTTGAAAAGGCTTTCTTTCCTGCACTGAAATTGCTTTAATATCTTTGTCAAAAATCAGTCTGGCATGTTCATATGAGTTCATTTTGGGTTCTCTATTCTGTTCTATTGACCTATGAGTCTATCCCTCTGCCAACACCATACAGCCTTGATTACCCTAACCATATAATAAGCATTAAAATCAGACTGATACAGTTTCTTTGCTTTTCCATATACATTTTAGAATAATCTTGTCTACAGTTATAAATAATGTTGCTGGAATTTTTATAAGAATGTCATTAATTCTGTATATCAATTTGGGGAGAACTGAAATCATTATTGTAATGAGTTTTCCTATCTTTGCCTTTCTATTTATTTAGATCTTCATGGATTGATTTAATCAGCATTTTATAGTTTTTAGCATATGAATCCTATATATTTTCTTATATAGACACTTAAATATATCAGGTATTTGTTGAGTGATTGTACATGGTATTGTATTTTCACTTGTAGTGTTTACCTGCTCATTTCTAGTATATTGAAATATTAGGGGGGCGTTGTGTATTTTCCTCAGTTCTTGTCCCTGTTGCAACAAAGAATTGAAGGGCAGAGACACAGTAGTGAACAGAGTAAAAGTTTTATTTAAAGTTACTTAAAGAGAGAAAAAGTGCAGACAACTTCAGGGAGGAGAGGCTCCTGAAAGGTTTAAGCTTTATTTAAAGAGAGCAAGTGCACACTGGAGAAAGGGGAGTGTGAGCTACCACATAGAAGAGCTGTGTTGAAGGTTAATATAAAGTTTTAAGGCTATGCACTTAGGAAGTATGGGTGACCTCAGAGAGAGGAGCCCCCTAAGGTTTAGGGTCTGGGGTTTTATAGGTGGTTGAAGATTTTCAGGAATATGACAAAGGGCCAGGTGCAGACCAGCCAAATTGTCCCAAAATGTTTATCTTTGTTAAGACATTAAGTTTCTTTTTTTTTTTTTAACTTAACACAAGAAATACACTGCTTTGATTCCTTTCCAGGATATCAGCTGCTGTCTGGAAACATGTCAATCAAGACTGTCTTCCCTGCTTCCAAGGTAGGCTGGTGCTAAAGAGACTCACAATGGTATGTTCTAATTGACACGATGAAAACAGGCTATGCTGAGATACTTTTCCTTATCTGGGGAGTATTCAAACTTCTAGGCCAAATAGCTCCTAGCCTTCTGAGTTTTCTATTTTTAACTGGTCAACTCTTTCAGTCTCTTCTAGTGGGCTTTACTGACCTTATTCTCTTTCCACCCAGCTCATATCTGTTTTTCTGCCTAACAGAAATACCACTGATTTTTATATGTTTTTCTTGTATCCTGTGGCATTGCTGAACCCCCCTATTATATCTATTTTTTAGATATATTATTTAAATGATACATCAGGAGTTTTTAGATCCTATAGGCTATTTCTATGTAGACAATTGTGACATCTGCACATAAAGACAGTTTTATTTCTTCCTTTCCAATTGTTATGGCTTTATTTCCCTTCTTGCTTTATTACACTGATTATACTTCCAGCACTATGTGGGATAAGAATAGTGGAAACAGACATCCTTGCCTTGCTCCTGATCTTAGGGGGAAAGCATTCAGCGTCTCACTATCAAGCATAATTTTATCTGTATGCTTTTTTTTTCTTCAAAATGAGGAAGTACCCTCTGTTTCAACATTTCTGAGAGGTTTTCTCTTTTTTTAATCATGATAGTGTGAATTTTGTCACATGCTTTTTCTCCATCAATTGAAGTAATCATGTGATTTTTCTTTAGCTTATTAATGTGGTGGATTTTATTGGTTGATTTTTTAATATTGAGCCAGCCATGCATGCCTGGAATAAACCCCACTTGGTTACCATGTGTAGCTCTTTTTTTACATATTGCCCCCCAAAATTATTATTGTTTGACAAAATAATAATTATAAGGAGGATTTTTCGACTATATTCATGAGGAATCTTGGTTTGCACTTTTGTATTTTTTGTACTATCTTTGTCTCAGTTTAGTATGAGGGTAATACTAGCTATATAAACTGAGTTAGGAAGTATTCCCTTTTTGCGTATCTTCTGGGAGAGATTGTGGAGAATAAATTCTTCAAATGTTTAATAGAATTCTCCAGTGAAATACCTCAGGCCTTCAGATTTTGGAGGAATATTTAAAATTATGAATTCAGTTTCCTTAATAGTTGGAAGACTTTTCAAATAATCTGTTTCATACAGGGTGAGTTTATGGCAGTTTGGTTTTTGAGAATTGGTCAGTTTCATCTAAATAGTCGATTTATTTGTGTGTGTATAGTTATTTGCAGTAATTCCTTACTATCTTCTTGATTTTTGCAGCATCTATAGCTATTTCAGTCCAAATATGTCTGATTTTTGTCTTCATTTCTTTTTTGTCAGTCTTGGTGGTGGTGGGTTGGTTTTCTTCATCTTTTCAAAGAGCCAGCTCTTTGTTTCATTGATTCTATTGTTTTTCTGTTTTCAATTTAATTGGTTTCTGTTCTTATCATTAAAATATTATTCCTTCTGCTAGATTTTGACTTATTTTGTGGATTTTTTGAGATGGGAACTTAGCATGACTTATTTGAAGTTTTCCTCTTTCCTAATGTATGTATTTAGTTCCTTAAATTTCCTTCACAGTGCTGTGTTAGCTGTGTCCTACAAATTTTAATAATTTGTATTTTCTTTTAATTCAGTTCAATGTATTTTTTTTTTGAAACATCCTATTTGGCCTGTAGACTATGTAAAGATGTATTGTTGAGTTCTTTGCTGATTTTCTGTCTAGTTTTTCTGGCCACTTACAAACTGACTTAGCCTTTCTGCTCATGCTTGCACTGAGCCTATTTATCAGCCAAAAGTGATAACTTATGGTCCTCTTAAGTCTTTTCTGAGCATATGTCCTACCCTTAGCATGTGATTGACTTTTTAAATCTTCCAGTTTACATAGGTACTATTGAATGTCCTAATTTCAAAAGGAACTCCACAATTTTCTTCCCAGAATTTAGGCTATTGTATGTCAACTGTATGTCTCAACTATAATTTTTTACCCCAGGCAATTAGGGAATTTTGTTTACCATACAATGTCTTCTATGGACACCTAACCACATTTCTGCCCTAAGTGAATTCTGTCTTACATGCAGCAGAGACCAGGATCTTGCATGTCCTTCAGGCAGTCACTAGACAGATTAGAACAGACAAACACAATAATCTGCAAATAAAGTCTATTTTTTCCTTCCAGAACCAGGTACTAGTGCCACCATCTTTAAGATCACCAACACAGGGACAGGCTGACAAATGACAAGTAAAAATGCCTTGAAGCTTTCCTACCCATTTTATTTTATTTATTTTTTTAAATATAATTTATTTTATTATCATTAATTTACAATTACATGTGCAATATTACAATTATTAAACTACCCCTTCATCAGGTCCCCCCCACCAACCCCATTACAGTCACTGTCCATCAGCGTAGTGAGATGCTATAGAATCACTACTTGTCTTCTCTGAGTTGTACTGCCCTCCCCGTGCCCCCCCAACATTACATCTGCTAATCGTAATGCCCCTTTTTCCCTCTTATCCCTCCCTTCCCGCCCATTTTCCCCAGTCCCTTTCCCTTTGGTAACTATTAGTCCGTTCTTGGGTTCTGTGAGTCTGCTGCTGTTTTGTTCCTTCAGTATTTTTCTTTGTTCTTATACTCCACATATGAGTGAAATCATTTGATACTTGTCTTTTTCGGCTTGGCTTATTTCACTGAGCATAATACCCTCTAGCTCCATCCATGTTGTTGCAAATGGTAGGATTTGTTTTCTTCTTATGGCTGAATAATATTCCATTGTGTATATGTACCACATCTTCTTTATCCATTCATCTACTGATGGACACTTAGGTTGCTTCCATTTCTTGGCTATTGTAAATAGTGCTGCAATAAACATAGGGGTGCATCTGTCCTTTTCAAATTGGGCTGCTGCATTCTTAGGGTAAATTCCTAGGAGTGGAATTCCTGGGTCAAATGGTATTTCTATTTTGAGTTTTTTGAGGAACCTCCATACTGCTTTCCACAATGGTTGAACTAATTTGCAGTCCCACCAGCAGTGTAGGAGGGTTCCCTTTTCTCCACATCCTCGCCAACATTTGTTGTTGTTTGTGTTTTGGATGTTGGCCATCCTCACTGGTGTGAGGTGATATCTCATTGTGGTTTTAATCTGCATTTCTCTGATGATTAGCGATGTGGAGGATCTTTTCATGTGCCTGTTGGCCATCTGAATTTCTTCTTTGGAGAAGTGTCTATTTCCTACCCATTTTAAATTGCCTTTTTCTTTTCTTTTAAATGAAGTGTCATTGATATATGATGTTATATTGGTTTCAAGTACAACACAGTGGTTTAACAGTTACTTATATTATTAAATCCTCACCCCCCACTAGTGCAGTTACTGTCTGTCAACATAGAAAGATGTTACAGAATCACTGACTATATTCTCCATGCTGTACTACCATCCCTGTAACCAACTTATGTTATGATTGACAATTTTTGTGCCTTTTTATTCCCCTCACCCTACTCGCCCACTCACCCCAATTCCTCCCCCATCGTAACCACCAGTCACTTCTCAGGGTCTATGAGTCTACTGCTGTTTTGTTCATTCTGTTTTGTTTTGTATTTATATTCCACAAGTGAGTGAGATCATTTGGTATTTGTCTTTGTTCTTCTGGCTTATTTCACTAAGTGTAATGCCCTGTAGATCCATCCATGCTGCTGCAAGTAGCAGAATTTCTTTTTTATGGCTGAATAATATTCCACTGTGTATCTGTACCATATCTTCTTTATCCATTCATCTATTGATGAACACTTAGGTTGCTTCCATATCTTGGCTATTGTAAATAATGTAAGTTGCCTTTTTCTTGATTTAGCATTCACTTGGTTGCTATAAGCCTTTTACTGTTTTTCAGAGTTCTGACAAAGTTCATCCTTACAGTTTCTCTTTGTTCTTATTATTTCTGTGGAGGGGTTTGGAGTCACCTACCCTGCCATTTTGCCGATATCCATAGATCTAGTCATAACCTTGTATTTTCTGCTTTGTATTTTATTCTGATATTTCTAATCTTTTACTCATTTTCTCTTTTTTTTTTTAAATTTTCCTTCTGCCTCTGCTTTGAAAATGAGTTCTATTTCTTTTCTTTTAATGGCTACCCCTGACATTTTAATATCTTACTTGACAAAGTTAAAGTTAATCAAGAGTCAGTGTAACATAGTGCTTAAGAGTATAGACTCTATAACCAGACTGCCCTAATTGAAATATTGGCTCCACCCTTTAACAGCAATATGACATTGGGAAATTACTTATGTGCATTTTATTTTATTATTTATTTTATTATTTATTTTCTTTATTAAGGTATTATTGATATACACTCTTAATGAAGGTTTCACATGAAAAAACAATGTGGTTACTACATTTACCCATATTATCAAGTGCCGACCCATACCCCAAGGCAGTCACTGTCCATCAGTGTAGTAAGAGGACACAGATTCACTGTTTGCCTTCTCTGGGCTACACTGATATCCCCATGATTCCCCACACCATGTGTACTAAACAACTTATGTGCATTTTTAATTGGAAAAACACTACTTTAAAAGTTTCTTCAAAGGTGATATTTAATAACTTTCTGGGTTTTTTTTTCTTTCTGAAAAATGCCTGATTTGAAGGACTTTTTCTTGCATATTAGTTTAACAGGGTATATGTTTTTAAGATAACAGGCTTTTTTCCCTCTCAGTCTCCAAAAATTATTTCAGTCTTCTGCTTCTTTCATTAGTGTTCAGAAGTCAGCAGTTAGCCACCTCTGGACCATTGTAGATAATCTAGTTTTATCTATAAGGAGTTCTGTCTGGCTTTGCTGAATTGCCATTTATTGAGATATGTCTATGTGGGTTTCATTTTTTTCCCCAATTTTTTTAATGTGGCAAAATGCACATCATGTTTTTTATTAGCCTTGCATTTCATTGTGCTTTCTAAATCTGAAGATTCATATATTTTATCAACTCTGGAAACTTTCAGCAACTATTTTTCTGAATATTGCTTCTCTCCCATTTCCATTAGCATCTCCTTTTAGAATTCTAACTGATAGATAATAATTTCCATGCCTCTTTACTTTTCAATATATTTTTTCAACTCATTGTATATCTACATTTATCTACATTATTTATCTAGCTGCATTTTAGTTAGTAACTTCAAATTTATCTTCCATTTCAACAATTCTGTTTTTCATCTGTGTCTAAGGGACAATTTACTCACTGAATATTTAAAATACAGTAATTATATTGGTCATTTTTTGAAGCTGTATTTGTTTTTTTTAAACACTTTTCTAGCATTGATGGCATTTTATTTCTTTTTCACCTTTTTTCATAATATATTTAAGAATTCTATATATTCCCATGTTATTGTATATTCAGTACATTCATTGTCTAGAGACCCTGGCATCAAATGCTGTTTTATTTTTCTTTCTCTCTTGACTCTTAGTCATGGTATCTTGCTTCTTTTTGGACTTTCAAAATTCTGTATTATAACTCACGGGATTTTACCTGTGGGAGTCCTTTGTTGTCTAAGTTGAAAGACCTTACTTGTTTTTTTCCTGGCCCTCTTGCTTCCTATCAGTATGGAAAGCCTTTATGTTAATTTTAGTGAACTTCCTTAGACACTGCAGGTAAATCTGTACTCCAAGAGTCATGTGTATTACTTTCTTATTGCTGGGGTAACATATTACCATAAGCTAAGTGGCTTAAAAGACACAAATTTACTCTGACTACTCTGGAGGTCGGAAGTCCAAACGAGGCTTCCCTGAGTTAAAAGCAAAGTGTCGTCATGGCTGCAGTCCTCCTGGAGGCCCTCGGGGGAATCCATCCCCTGCCGTTTCTAGCTTCTAGTGCCTGCCTGCATCCCTTAGCCTCCATACCGATCCTTCCTTAAAGCCAAGAACATAGCATCTCCAAATATCTCTCTGACTCTAACACTCCTTCCTGTCTCCTTAAAAGGATCCCTGTGATGACATTGGGCTCACCTGGATAATTGAGGATAATTTTTGCTTCTCAAGATCCCTTACTTAATCACATTTACAATATCTTTTTTTTTTACCATGTAGGGTAACATATTCACAGGTTTCAGGAACTGGGACGTAGAAATCCTGGGGGAAGGGAGAGAAAGACATTATTCACCCACCATACCATATGATAAGAGGCTATGGTTAAGAATTTTAGATTACTCTGTTTTTCTATTCAGATAGTCTTTGCTGCCTCTCTTTGAAAGAATGTACCTACTTTCTAGTCTACTCTTTCACTGAACATACACAACATGTAGCGTCTCAGTTTTAAACAAAGGCCTAAGGTCAAACTGTATCTCCTTTGGGCTGAAAGCCTTATTTCTGGTGTCATATAGTCATTAAAAAGCAAGTCTTTTGTATATTGAGATTGATAAATGCCCCAAGCTGGACTTCAGCTCCCCCTCAGTCCTCCAGTTTTTGCCTTGTCTGTCTCTTCCCTCATTCTCTCTTTGAGCTCAGTCATGTATCTGAAAGATGTATTTTAAAATCTGGCACTTAGGCTTTTCTAGATGTTTTTTAGGTAGAACATCTTTCAGATTATCTACTCTATTGTATTACCCCTTTTTCCATGTGTTATTAATTGTGCCATTTGAAGTGGATTTTCCAATAATTGCAGTCAGAAGCATCATAACTTAATGACCATCTCTAAACGTGATCATATATTTCCTTGTAGATATTTGATCTCAGCTGTTTTAAAATTTCTGGCAAGGTTAGGAACTTCAGAGAGGATAGTGGTATCTATCCCTAACTTCTCAGAAATAGCCAATGTAGAGATAAGCTGAGTTATCACCTCTTTTCCTACATGAACAAAAGCTTTATTCCAACACAGTGATATATTTTGTGTCCTGATTATTCTATTTCACTCCTTGAATCTGGGCCTGGCCATTTGATTTGCTTTTACTCTGAGCTGTTGTCAAACAGGATACAAGTAGAGATTTCAGAACTACTCGGACAATTGGGTTTGCCCTTGCTCTTGTATCTCTGCCATCAACAGGAGAACATGCCAGGGCTATTATTGGAGAATGAGAAACCGATAGAGCAGAGAATCACCCAAGACAACCCAAATATGAAGCATCTTAGATCATGTGAAAGACAGACATTCTTGAACATGCTAGCAAGCCCGACCAAGATTAGCATAGCTGCCTAGCCAGGCTCCGATAGGCTCCAGATGCATGCGCAGTAAATGCTTCCTATTCAGTGCCACTGAGGCTTTACTGGTATTTGTTATGCAGCACATTTGTGCCAATAGACAACTGGTAGACAGCAAAATCTCTTTCCACAGAAGGAAGTTTATCTTGTGCCCCTCAGAGAGAGCTGCCAGTTTTTCTTTCAGCACTTTGAATATATCATTCCATTATTTTGTGGCCTGCAAGGTTTCTGCTGGGAAATCCACTGATAGCCTTATGGAGGTTCCCTTATCTGAGAGAATATTTGTCTCTTGCTGCTTTAAAAATTCTCTTTGTCTTTGATTTTAGACAAGGTTTTCTTACTATGTGTCTTGGAGAAGATCATTGTGGATTGAAATTTTGAGGCGATCTATGAGCTTCATCAACTTGGATGTCCAAATCTCTTCCTAGATTTGGGAAGTTCTCAGCCATTATTTGTTTATGTAAGTTTTCTATCCCTTTCTCCCTTCTTTTCCTTCTGGAATTCCAATGATGCTTACATTGTTTCTTTTGATGGTGTCCCATAGGCTTCCTTCATTCCTTTTCATTCTTTTTTTTTGTTGTTCCTCTGATTGGACCATTTCAATTGATCTGTCTTTAAGATCATTTATTCTTTCTCCTGCTTCTGTTGAAGTTCTCTGTTGAATTTTTCAGTTTACTCATTATATTCTTCAGCTTCAAAATTTCTCTTTGGAACTTTTGTTTTCTATCTCTTTGTTGAGCTTCTCATTTTGTCCTTGTGTTGTTTCCCTGATATCATTAAATTATTATCCATGTTCTCTTGTAGCTCTATACGCATATTTAGAACAATTATTTAGAATTATTTGTAGGGCAATTCCTGTATTTCCACGTCTTTGGGGCCAATTACTGTTTTCCTTTGGTGGAGTCACATTTCCCTGATTCTTCATGATCTTGTAGGCTTGGGTAGGTGCCTATTTATTTAGAAAAGCAGTTACCTCTTCCAGACTTCATGGACTGACTAAGGGAAGCCTCTAAAGGAAGTGGATAGAGTCAAGCTGGATGAGAGTGGTGTAGGGTGCCACGTGCGGTAGCGTGTGGTGGCATTGGATCCTGGGAGACATGATGTCTCTTTGGCTCATGCCACTAGAGCCCACAGCATCGATAACTGTGTGGTCCTTGGGGAGCACTGCAGGAGGCCTACAGTGTCTGTAGGTGCCCTTGGCATCCTCAGCTGCACTGCCAGATCTGGTGACCTGGTCCCCTCTCAGGGACCAGGGTAAACAGCCAGAGCCAGTGGTGTGCACACACTTGGATGCTGTGGCCAGCTGCAGGGATCTATGTAGTGGCAGGGGCCAGGAGCAGGCACACATAGAGTGATGGGGCCAGGCCAGTTAGCAAGGGTTTGGAAACCCTGGTTTCAGCATGCTCTCCTGTGGCTTCATACTGTCCCTCTGGGTAGGTACAATGAAGTGGAGGCTGGTGACAGGAGTCAGGCTGGAAGCATGCAGTTGCACAGCTAGAAGGACTAACTACAGGTGGATGCAATAGTGCCAGACAGTGACAGAAGGCATGGACTGACCTAGATCCACAAGCAGTTGTGGAGCCCTGGCTACTGGTCTATTTAGCTGTGGCTGTACATTCTCCCCATGGGTATGTGTGCTGCAGTGGAGGACGGTGACAGGCCAGTGGGTGTAGGTGCACAGCTAGTGGGGTTAGCTTCAGGTAGAAGCACCAGTGATGAGGGTCCACCAGGGGAATCTAGTCTGGCATCCTAACTCATGAAGCCACAGAGGACTTGGATGGTTTCTGGTGTGGTTCCTGGGGTTCAGCCAACGGGGAGGGAGAGAGCAAGGAAGGACTCAGACATGGCCTCAGTGAACACGAATACCAGCGGAGTGAAAGCTGGTGAAATCTGCATAGGGTCCATGGTGGCTTTGCTGGCCCTTAGCTTTATCAATAGAAAAATGTACTGTTTGTCTGCAAAGCAGATCTGTCTGAAGCTGCAATCTTTCACTGTATATCTGCTAATAATAGTCTCTGCTTTTCTTCCTTGTTCCTAGCTAGCTCTATATGTCTCATGTTTGCCAGTCTAGGTAGGTAAAACCAAAACAGGAACTTTGCACGATGCCCTAAGAGACTGGAGAAGTTGGTTGCTGACTCTGCTCTTCTTTTTCTTGTGAGAGGAAATCTTTCTAGCTGGGGTGTTAGTCCTTGGTACTGAAAAATGCTATCTTGTGGGATGGGATGATGAAGATAAAATGAAACTGTCTTCCTTGTCTTCTTGTGCAATTACTCTCAAGTTTTTTGTTCCACTGTGTTACTAAAACTTCTTACATGAACTCCCAGAGCTGGTTCCCCGCCCCCCCCCCCCGCCCCATGGGTAGATGTCCAACTGTTGCTCTTTGTGGGGGAACAGGGATGCTCGGTTCTTCTACAACACCATTTTTTTTCTGCTTCCACAACCTTTGACTTAATTCAAGTATCAAATATGTGTGTGAGTGTATGTGTTTCTGAGTTCTCCTTCTTATTCTATTAGTCTATTTCTCTATCTATAAGCCCATGTCAGTGTCTGATGGGCAGAAGCATTGTAATAAATCTTGATACCCAATAGAGCAAGTTCTCCTACCTTGTTTATCTTTTTTAATAGTAACTTAGCTATTCTTGGTCATTTGAATTTTTTGTAGAAATTTTAGGATCAGATTGTTAAGGTCTACATACATGGTGTGCACATGTACATACACACAGAGAGTTGGGTTTTTTATTGTTTTATGAAGCATGAGTACAATTTCTTGCCATTTATTTAGGCCTTCATTAGTTTCCTCATTAATGCTTTATAGTTTTCTGCATATAGGTGGTGTACATTTTTAAAGATTTATTCCTATGTGCATATGTTTAGGCTATTTCAAAGTTATTATTTTGTTTGCTTCTAATATATAAATACACAGTTGGCTTTTGTATATCTTCTGTATCCAGGAATCTTTTAGAATTCTAATAATTTATTGATAGATTCTTTTAGATTTTCTAAACAGATGATCATATCATCTATGAACAATGACAGATTTGTCCCTTTATTTCTAAACATACACTCCAATATAAATTTAACCTCTCTTTTAAACAAGTTATTTTTAATGGCTAGGAATTCTGATACAACATAGAAAATAATGATGTTAGCAGGCATCTGTCTTGCTCCAAATTTCAAATGGAAAAAAATGTAATATTTTTCTATTAGGGATTATTGCAATAGATTTTTTTTTGCTATTATTAATGTACAATTACATGAGCAACATTATGGTTACTACACTCCCCCTATTATCAAGTCCCCACCATATACCTCATTGCAGTCACTGTCCATCAGTGTAGAAGGATGTTAAAGAATCACTACTTGTCTTCTCTGTGTTATACTTCCTTCCCCGTATCTCCCCACCCCACCCCCACACCCGCTACATTATGTGTGCTAATTGTAATAGCCCTTTTCCCCCCTTATCCCTCCCTTCCCACCCATCTTCCCCAGTCCCTTTCCCTTTAGTAACTGTTAGTCCATTCTTGGGTTCTGTGAGTCTGCTGATGTTGTGTTCCTTCAGTTTTTTTCTTTGTTCTTATACTCCACATATGAGTGAAATCATTTGGTACTTGTCTTTCTCCACCTGGCTTATTTCACTGAGCATAATACCCTCTAGCTCCATCCATGTTGTTGCAAATGGTAGGATTTGTTTTCTTCTTCTGGCTGAATAATATTCCATTGTGTATATGTACCACATCTTCTTTATCCATTCATCTACTGGTGGACACTTAGGTTGCTTCCATTTCTTGGCTATTGTAAATAGTGCTGCAATAAACATAGGGCTGCATCTGTCCTTTTCAAATTGGGCTGCTGCATTCTTAGGGTAAATTCCTAGGAGTGGAATTCCTGGGTCAAATGGTATTTCTATTTTGAGTTTTTTGAGGAACCTCCATACTGCTTTCCACAATGGTTGTACTAATTTACATTCCCACCAGCAGTGTAGGAGGGTTCCCCTTTCTCCACATCCTCGCCAACATTTGGTGTTGTCTTTTGGATGGCGGCCATCCTTACTGGTGTGAGGTGATATCTCATTGTGGTTTTAATTTGCATTTCTCTGATGACTAGTGATGTGGAGAGCATCTTTTCATGTGTCTGTTGGCCATCTGAATTTCTTCTTTGGAGAAGTGTCTGTTCAGCTCCTCTGCCCATTTTTTAATTGGCTTATTTGCTTTTTGTTTGTTGAGGTGCATGAGCTCTTTATATAATTTGGATGTCAACCCCTTGTCGGATATATCATTTATGAATATATTCTCCCATGCTGTAGGATGTCTTTTTGTTCTACTGATGGTGTCCCTTGCTGTACAGAAGCTTTTTAGTTTGATATAGTCCCATTCGTTCATTTTTGCTTTTGTTTCCCTTAACTGGGGAGACATGTTCATGAAGAAGTTACTCGTGTTTATATCCAAGAGATTTTTGCCTATATTTTTTTCTAAGAGTTTTATGGTTTCATGACTTACATTCAGGTCTTTGATCCATTTTGAGTTTACTTTTGTGTATGGGGTTAGACAGTAATCCATTTTCATTCTCTTACATGTAGCTGTCCAATTTTGCCAACACCAGCTGTTGAAGAGGCTGTCATTTCCCCATTGTATATCCATGGCTCCTTTATCATATATTAATTGACCGCATATGCTTGGGTTTATATCTGGGCTCTCTATTCTGTTCCACTGGTCTATGGGTCTGTTCTTGTGCCAGTACCAAATTGTCTTGATTACTGTGGCTTTGTAGTAGAGCTTGAAGTCAGGGAGTGTAATCCCCCCTGCTTTATTCTTCCTTCTCAGGATTGCTTTGGCTATTCGGGGGTTTTTTTTGGTTCCATAGGAATTTTAGAACTATTTGGTCTAGTTAATTGAAGAATGCTGTTGGTAATTTGATAGGAATTGCATTGAATCTGTAAATTGCTTTAGGCAGGATGGCCATTTTGACAATATTAATTATTCCCAGCGAAGAGTATGGGATGAATTTCCATTTGTTAGTGTCCTCTTTAATTTCTCTTAAGAGTGTCTTGTAGTTTTCAGGGTATAGATCTTTGCGATAGATTTTTGATGCTATATTTTTCAGAGTAGGGAAATTCCTTTCTTTTTAAGAATTTACTTAAAGTCATAATCATAAATGCTTGTTGAGTTTTCTCCAGTGTTTTTTCTACATCTATTGAGGTATCTATATGATTTTCCTCTTTTAAACTGTTAATGTGGTGAAGTACATTTACTGATTTTTCTAAAGTTAAACAAGACTTCCATTACTGAAGTAAACTCAGTTTGGTTGTTACCCTAATATCCTCTTTTACATTGATGTTTGGTTTGCCAATATTTTTAAAAAATGTTTGCATCCATATTTATAAGCAGTATTGTCCTTTCATTTTCCTTTCTTATATTTTCTGGAGGAGGAATGTGAATAGAGAGTAGCTTAAAGTCTATCATTTCTGTAGCTATTCTATACTCACCCAGACTGGACCATGTCAACAAAGCATTGTTTATCTGCACAGTATTATACTGACTTTCCTTTCATACTTCTACTTTACATTTTAGTGTGCTGTTGATATTTCATAAATGACAACCCTTTGAAATTCTTCCTTGTGTTTTCTATAAGGGTGGTGTCAAGGACATGGTTCATTTTATTGATCTCTTTTTGAGGATCCTCAAGAGAAACTTCTCTCATAACTTGACACTAGAATGGTATTACTTTTCCTGAGTTATTTGCTATTCTTTTTAAGGATCACAGTTTTCAAAGGCCACAAATTTTTATCAGATTTAAATTTGTTATTTCTCTTAGCAAGTGACTACATAGACTGCATTTTCAGTTCTCTACACTAAGGAAACAATCCTAAATATTGAATAGTGAAAAAAAAATTTAGCACAAAGCTCTTATATAGTTCTATAAATAATATTCTAAATAAGAAATAATATTCAATCACATTAGCATGATTTGGTCAATTATAGAGCAGAACACTTTAAATGTTATACATCTACCAAAAAAGAATTATTTGAAGAGTTTATAATAAAAAATAGACATGCCACTAGGAAAAGAGCAACATGCAAAATTTCATTGCATATTCAGAATGATCTGAAATATTTAGAAATATATAGAGAAAAAAGGCTCTATTAGAGGGAAATTAAACCAGATGTTCATTGTTTGACAGTAATGGGTTTATGGGTCGTTTCTTTCTGTCTTTTTTTATTCTTATAACCAGAAGACAAGCTTTACATAAAATTGAAAAAAAATAGATTTGATGCTGTATTCATAGCACAACTAGGACACACACAAATACAGAAGATTCTGCTCTCTTGGATCAAAGAGAATAAAAGGCAGAGGAAATTCAATAACGTGGACAGCTCGCAGGAAGTGCTGCTGTTCTGGCTGTATGGAAACCTTTCATCCTAAGGATGTTAGATTTATGTGGTCGGCTATAGCTAACTAGAACGACCTTATTAAT
Source organism: Smutsia gigantea (assembly GCA_032199065.1). Taxonomy (NCBI): domain Eukaryota; kingdom Metazoa; phylum Chordata; class Mammalia; order Pholidota; family Manidae; genus Smutsia; species Smutsia gigantea. Next base: position 46,787 of record JAVSCE010005332.1, on the reverse strand, counting down.
AGAGCACGTTTACCTTTTCTTCCAGATTTTTCTCTTGGAGCTATGGAATCAACTTCATATTTTTAAGCTTTTCTTTGAAACAGGGGCTTAAAATTAAACCAAAAGATGTTGGTAAACATCAACCAGCATCTTGGAGCATAGAATAATTGTTATAGGAATTTATCCCACTTGTCTTAGCCCAAACACAGGGTTCAGGTTTGCTGCTTTTAATCAGAGGCTATTTAGATGTCATTGGCTGGTCTGTTTAGCCCTCAATAGATATGTCTTAGAGTGTTATTCAGAGTTCAGTAGGAACCTTGATTAAAAAGTTGTTTTCTTTCTCCTCCCCTTCCTTCTTTCCTTTGTTTTTCTTTTATAGTTACTTTATTCCCTCTGAGGAAAATACTGATGAAGTAAAAGAAACTGAACTTTTTACTGATTTGGGCTAGAATCTCCCTAATAATGATGTTATGTTATGTTACAACCGTACTAAAAGAGGTCAAGGTAAACAAGAATGGAGTTTTATATTAACTAGAGTTTTCAAAGATTCAAAATATTTTAGGAACCAGAAGACTACTTAAATAGTTTCTCCTTTTAAAATAAGCTTTTCATAATTGGCGAGGAAGAAACCTAAAAGAAAATCTGTAATATTCTACACATCCTCCATGCTATGCTGCAATGAGGATAAAAACCTCACACTAATTTTAGTAGATCAAAAAGATACAAATGAGCCTGAGTCCCTTGCCATCTTTGATCCATGATACTATCTCTGGATAGCTTACTTCTTCTGGATGTCTCAGTATTTTAGAAAAAATAAACCTACAGTTTTTAAAGACACTTTAGAGGGTTTCTTTAATTCACAGCTAACTACATTCTTCTTAAGAATGTAGGGATGTCACTATTGTAGAACTGGGTTCATTAGGTTCTTAGTATTTATTTATTATGTACTTTATGCTAGGCACTGTGTGACACTCTATAGGTAGGTTTTTCTAAGTTTTCTGAAGAAAATTGCCTTGCCTCTTTAATTTTGGGAGGATGAGATGGAATAAATATTCCAGTCTTTTTAGTCTTCAAAGGGTTGCAGAGGAACAGTGGAGTAGAGAGTACTGCGAGCTTGAGAATAACTTTAAAGAGAAGATACTGACTCTAGTCACAGAATTTTTTGGTCTAATACCAAAGAATTGATATAACATAGTGGTTGGGAGTATGGACACTAGAATCAGAGTAGGAGGTTCAAATTCTGGCCCTATCACATACAAATTATAAGACTTTAAGGCAATAAGTTGACTTGCAAAACCTCAGTTTCTTCATCTGTAAAATGCGAACATAGTTATATTGTTATGTAATATATATAATTATATATAAATATGTAGTATTTAATTATGCACATAATATATATAATATAGCATATTGTTGTATAATACCTGACAGAGCTATTTTGTGGATTAAATGATCTACTGTACATAAAACATTCAACCGTTTCCCTACACGAGTTAAGTGCTCAAAATGTGGGTTGTTATTGTCACTGTTGCTGTTTAAGTAGAAAAATAAAAGTAAGTTATGTTCTACATGCATGAGGAGAAATTATGGATCATGGATTGTTCTGGAAGATGGGGGAACAGATGGGGTGGATCAGCGAAGACTTCATGGAAGTCTTCCTACTTTAGCAGCACCAATCTAACGTTGAGTCAGTTTGGTCAGTTTTCCCCCACATGACTGTCACCATCAGGGTTCTAAACAAAAACCTGCTATCCACCTTCCATTTAAGCCATGAACCAAGTTATTGGCTGTAGTGAATGATGTGTGTCCTGGAGAACAGGAGACAAGCCCTGAGATTCATGATGTATTGACTTCATGACCATCCAGCACGAGTATCAGAGAGATCAGTTACAGGGCTTACTGCCATGTGTCTAAGTTCTGTATGACCTGAAGGTGTCCATTTCAAATATGAGTAATACACTGTTTCTTCAAAGAAGGAAGGTCCTTAACTGGAACTGCTCCATCATTTACTTGCCTTCCAGGACCCGTGTTTTTGTAATTTTAAGAACCTGGCCATAGAGGATTACATTTAGTAACTTTAGTAGTGTATAGGGAGGGAGTGGATAATAATAATCTTAATTACGTATACATAATCATGGAGCCATTTTCTCATTAAAACCAGATAAGAAAATAAATCTATATTCCCTTGGTGTTTAATACTCTTAACTTTTAATGAAGTCCCTCAGGCTTTAAGGTAAACTTAAACAAAGAGAGAAGTAAGAAACTTTTAAACTTTGATTCATGGAACTCATTCTAATTAATTATTTCATTTTCTCCCTTTACCAGTTTTCTAAAATGATCAATTGTTAAAAGCTGTCAACTCTGCTCTCTTAGACCAAGTTATACAAGGTTGGAAGACAGAGTTGTCTGGAAAAGATTTCCCCTCTGTCTATACGCCTTTTCCAACCTTTCCTCTCTCATTCATAAGCATGGGGTAGGAAGGTTCTGGATGATTACCGGAGTTATACCCTTAATGGGTGGGGGTAGGTAGTTGTAGGGTTTATTCAGCATTTCAACCATGATAAAACTCTGAGATGCCTTCCCAGTAATTCTTTGGATCTTTCTCCAGTGGTTAGAAGACTGCTGCAGTATCTCCACGCATAACAGAAAACATTTCCTTGAACAATCATACACAAAAGCAAAAAATGGAGAAGTAAGGGTTTCTCTACATCCCTCAACAAGGAGGAAAAGCTTCCTAGAATTTCTTCAGGAGACCTGTGTCTTAGATTTGTCTCAGCCAAGATTAGCTCCATCTCAATATACAAAACTTTGACACTTGAGATAATTTTAACTTTTTATCATTTTAAGAAAACATCAGTGTCAAAACACCATATCATCCCAATTTCCTGACCTTCTCATTCTTTCAGTCACTGGATTTCTGGCCACATCTTATACTTTGTCACTCTCCATCACGGAAATGATGAATGATGGTGACTAAATAATCAACTTTATTTTTAGCTCTCTCCCTCTCTTATCATCATCCCTATTACCTGATAAGGATATTTGATCTGATCACTTTGCTTCTGCCTCCCTCCTGGTCCTCAAAATTAATAGTCCCCTCCAATTTTTGCATAACCTCTCTCCAGCTGAGTCAGGCACTGGATTATTATTAATCCTCTTTTCAGATCCTCAACCTTCGTGTTTCCTAGTCTTCTGTGACATCTGCCCAACATGGATTAATCCAACCATCTGGTCCTCTATTCCCATTTGGACTGATGGAGAACATAACACAACCATGCAGATTGGTGCCACTTCAAAAATATGGTGGCAATTCTCCACTTCACTGCTTGGCAATTCTCTTTGTACTGGAAGTCAGCCTTTTCACATATTTTCAGTGGCTATTCAAAATATTTACTTCTCTCCTCAGCTCCCAAACATCACATCTATTTCCTATCTCTTGGCAGATAGACTTGCTTCCATTTCACAGAAAAAGAAGGAATATTTTGAGTACTGACAAAACAATAATCATTCATAATATTAAGATAGTGAATCCACAAGAGTCTTCAGTTTGTTTATAGGGAAATTTTTGAGACTTTTCTATAAAGAAGTTATATATACATATATTCACATGGTAATTTCTACAATTTACCATGAAATGTATAAAAATAAGAAGGATTGTTAAATAAATAGAGGGACAGATAGACATGTAATAAAGCAAGTTTCATGTTATTGGTAGAATCTAGTGGTAGATATACAGATGTTCATTAGAAAAATTATTTCAACTTTCCTGTATATTTGAAAATTTTCATAATAAAATGTTGGGAACTAATTTATAGCTTCAGAAGTCAGAGATAACCCCCTGAATATTATTATCTAGGGGGCTACCAATTATTGAACAATATGTAGAGGCAGATTTGGGGTTACATTTTATAGGCCACAGTAGTGGCCTCACAAAAATACCTCCTTTGTTTTATGCACAATGAAAGGTCAACTTTTCTTTGTTGTTGTGTTAATTCATTTACAACAGAAAATGGAACAGATTGGTTACAAATTAAAAATGTTAATGCACGTCCCTATACCAGGTAGGTTCAATATTTATTTTAAGGTTTTTGTTCCTCAATATTATCTTAACATTTTTTTCCTAAATGGCTCATTTAGAATTCTACTTTATTTTATTTCACATCTGCATTAACAGCCTTTTCCTGTCTCTTGTCTTTTCAAAATTTCCTCCATAAGGAGCTGCTAATTAGATGGGCCATATTCTCCAAGTTACTCCCAAGAATTCCATTTTTTAGCACTGGATGAAAGAGAGCAGGTTTAAAGAAAACTAACAAATGAAATGTGGGGCAAATAATCTGTCTCATTCATAGGATCAGGCCTGGGGGAGTACAGAGGAAGGGGCAAGTTTGGAGAAGGTGAAGACGTACAAACGACATTTTACCAGATGGGTGTAGAATGAGTCTAAGCCACCTTATATTATTTTGAGAAATACAGCATACCTAGGTAGTTGACCTCTAGGTTTGTTTTTCCTCCTGAGAATCAATTATTTTATGAGCTATTGTGCTCTGACCTTGAGATCAGCCAGGCATTAGGAATCCTAGGTCATGCTCACACAAAAAGGGACAGAGAATGGTCAGGAAGTTGCCCAAATCAACAACATGTCCTTTCCTCCTCACAGGTGAACTTTTTGCAGAACAGAATAACTAGCTGTTCTGTCAAACTCCTTAATTTGTACTCCTTGGGTTTTCTTTTTCTTTTTCTCTTTTTTAATTGGAATAGAGTTTATATACAATACTATATTGGTTTTAGATGTACAACACTGATTCAATAATTATATGTATTACTACATACTTGCCATAAGTGTAGTTCCCCTGTTACCATCAATATATTACAATATTATTGGTTATATACTATATGTGGCACTTCTGTTCCTATGAGTGACTTACTGTACAATTTTCAGTTCATACTCTTTATACCCTGCATCTATTCCATCCACCCCCACTCTCCCCCACAATGGTAACCAACAGTCTGTTGGGCATATTTATGGGTCTATTTCTTTTTTGTTTTTCTGTTTTAGATTCCACATATAAGTGAAATCACATGGTATTTGTCTTTCTCTGCCTGGCTTATTTCACTAAGCATGATACCCTCTGGGTCCATCCATGTTGCTGAAAATGGCAAGATATCCTTTTTATGGCTGAGTAATATTCCATTGTGTATGTGTACCATATCTTCTTTATCCATTCATCTATTGATGGGCATTTTGATTGCTTCCATATTTTTGCTACTGTAAGTAATGCTGTAATGAACAGATGTATACATATTTTTTTTTGAATTAGTGATTTTGTTTTCTTTGGGTAAATTCCCAGAAGTGGAATTGCTGTGTTGAATGGTATTTCTATTTTCAGCTTTTTGAGAAACCTCCATATTGTTTTCCACAGTGGCTGGACAAATTTACATTCCCACCAACAATGTGAGAGGATTCCGTTTTCTCCACATCCTCAACAACACTTTTTATTTCTTGTCTTTTGGTTAATAACCATTCTGACTGATGTGAGGTGATACCTCATTGTGGTTTTGATTTGCATTTCCCTGATGATTAGTTATGTGGAGCATCTTTTCATGTGTCTGTTGGCCATCTGTATGTCTTCTCTGGAAAAGTGTCTGTTCAGGTCCTCTGCCCATTTTTTAATTATGCGGGGTCTTTTTGGTGTTGAATTGCATGAGTTCTTTATACACTTGGATATTAGCCCCTTATCAAATATATCAATTGCAAATAGATTCTCCCATACAGTAGGTTGCCTTTTTGCTTTGTTTAAGGTTTCCTTTGCTATGCAAACGTTTTCTAGTTTGAAGTAGCCCCACTTGCTTATTTTTGCTTTTGTCTCCTTTGCCCATGGAGATGTGTCTGCAAAGATATTTCTCATTTTGATGTTCATGAGATTCTTGGCTATATTTTCTTCTGAGAGTTTTATGGTTTCATGTCTTATATTTAGGTGTTTAATCCATTGAGAGTTTACTTTTGTGTATGGTGTAAGACAGTTACCTAGTTTCATTCTCTTTCATGTAGCTATCCAGTTTTCCCAACACCATTTACTGAAAAGACCATCAATTTACCCACTGTATATTCATGGCTCCTTTGTCATATATTAACTGACCGTATATGCATGGGTTTATTTCTGAGCTCTGTTCTGTTCCATTCATCCATTGGTCTGTTTATGTGCCAGGACCATACTGTTTTAATCACTGTAGCTTTGTAGTATAGCTTGAAACCAGGGAGTGTGACACCTCCATCTTTGTTCTTCTCTCTCCAGAATGCTTTGGCTTTTCAGTATCTTTGGTAGTTCCATATAAATTTTAGGATTGTTTGCTCTAGTTCATTTAAAAATTCCATTGGCATTTTGACAGGGATTGCATTGAATCTGTAAAATGCTTTGGCAGGATGACCATTTTAAAAATATTCATTTTTTTCAATCCATGAGCCTGGGATAGATTTCCATTTATTGTGACTTAATTTCTTTCATCAGTGTCTTATACTTTTCAGAGTACAGGTCTTTTACTACCTTGGTTAGGTTTATTCCTAGGTATTTTATTCTTTTTGATGCAGTTGTAAATGGAATTGTTCTCCCTATTTATCTTTCTGCTAGTTTGTTTTTAGTATATAGGAATACAGCAGATTTCTTATACTGATTTTGTATTTTGTGACTTTGCTGAATCCATTTATTAGCTCTAATAGTCTTTTGATGGAGTCTTTAGCGGTTTCTATATATAGTATCGTGTCATCTACAGATAATGGTGATTTCAATTCTTTACCGACTTGGATGCCTTTTATTTTTCTTGTCTGATTTTTGTGGCTAGAACTTCAAGTAGTATCTTGAATAATAGTAGTGAGAATGGGCATCCTTTTTCCTGATCTTTGAGGAAAATCTTTCAGCTTTCAGCTTTTTGCCATTGAGTATGATGTTGACTGTGGGTTTGTTGTATATGGCCTTTATTATGTTGCAATATGTTCCTTCTATACCCACTTTATTGAGAGTTTTTATCACTAATGGATGTTGAATTTTGTCAAACATCTATTCAGCATGTATGAGATGGTCATATGTTTTTTATCCTTCCTTTTGCTAAGGTGTATCACATTGATAGATTTGTGGAGATTGCACCATCCTTGAATCCCTGGAATAAATAACACTTGGTTGTGATGGATGATCCTTTTGATCTATTTTTTTTAATTTGCTTTGCTAATATTTTGTTGAGGATTTTTTCATCTAGGTTAATCAGGGATATTGGTCTGTAGTTTTCTTTTTTTGTATCATCTTTGGTTTTGGTATTAGAGTGATGCTGCCCTAATAGAATGAGTTTGAAAGTATTCCCTCCTCTTCTATTGTTTGGAATACTTTAAGAAGAATGGGTATTAGCTCTTTAAATATTTGGTAGAATTCACCTGTGAAGCCATATGGTCCTGGGTTTTGTTTGTTGGGAGTTTTGTGACTACCAGCTCAATTTTGTTGCTAGTAACAGGTCTGTTCAGATTTCCTGCTTCTTCCTGGGTCAGTCTTGGAAGATTTGTAGACATTGTACTATCCTTGCATCTCTTGCATCCTTGCAAAATTCTTTTTTCTAGGAATTTGCCCATTTATTTTAGGTTGTCCAGCTTATTGGCATATACTTTTTCATACAGTTCTCTCATAATTCTTTGAATTTCTGTGGTATTGGTTATAACTTCTTTTTATTTCTTATTTTGTTTATCTGCATCCTCTTTTTTCTTCATATGTGTGGTTAAGGGTTTGTCTAGATTCACTTATTTTCTTGAAGAACAAGCTCTTGGTTTTATTGATTTTTTTCTATAGTTTTCCTAGTCTCTATTTTATTTATTTACACTTTGATCATTATTATGTCTCTCCTGCTAACTTTGGGCTTTGTTCTTTTTCTAGTTCCTTTAGTTGTAGAGTCGGTAGGCATGTATTGCTATAAACATCCCTCTTAAAAATGCTTTTGCTGCCTTCCACATATTTTGAACCATTGTGTTTCTGATTTCATTTGTCTCCATGTATTATTCGATTTCCTCTTTGATCTGTTCTTGATCCATTGATTGGTTAGAAGCATGTTGTTTTGCCTACACTTGTTTGGGTTTTTTCCATGTAATTGATTTTTAGTTTCATGCCATTGTGGTCTGAGATGCTTGGTGCAATTTCAATCATCTTAAACTTGTTGTGAGACTTGTTTTTGTCCTAATATGTGATCTCTTTTGGAGAATTTTCCATGTGCTGTTGAGAAAAATGTATATTCTGTTGCTTTGGGGTAGAATGTTCTGTATATATCTATTAAGTCTATCTGGTCTTATGTGTCATTCAACACTTCTGCTTCCTTTTTTATTTTCTGTCTGGATGATGTACATTGATGTAAATGGGGTATTGAAGTCCCTTACTATTCATGTGTTATTGTCACTTTTTCTGGTTAGGTCTGTTAGTATTTGGTTTATATATTTAGGTGTGCCTAGGTTGGGTACATAAATGTTTATGATTGTTATATCCTCTTGTTGGATGATGATTTGTCTTGGTTTAGACTTGGTTTAGACCTTTTGGATTCATTTTGTTTGGAGCTTTCTGTGATTCCTGGACCTGGTAGACTGTTTCCTTTCCCAGGTTAAGGAAGTTTTCAGCTATTATTTCTTCAAATAAATTTTCTCCTCTTTTCTCTTCTTTCCTTCTGGGACTCCTATAATGTGGATGTTAGGACATTTGATGTTGTCTCAGAGCTCTCTTACCCTATTCTCATTTCTTTTAATTCTTTCTTCCTTCTACTGTTCAACTTGAGTGTTTTTCATTACTCTACCTTCCAAGTCACTGATCTATTCTTCGGCATCCTCTAGTCTACTATTTATTCCTTCCAGTGTATTTTTTATTTAATCTATTAAATTCTTCATCTCTGGATCTTTTTTAGACTTTCTATTTCTTTGTTGAGGTCCACCTTGAGTTCTCCTACTGTTTTCTCAAGTCCAGTGAGTATCTTTATAATCATTGCTTTAATCTCTCTGTCAGGTAGATTGGTCAACTCTGTTTCATTAGGTTTTTTTCTGTGCTTTTTTTCTTGTTGTTTGAAGCATATTCCTGTCTCCTAATTTTGTACTACTTTCTGTGCTTGGTTCTATGAATTAGTTGGAGAATTTGCTTTCCCAGTTTTGAAGGCTGGCTCTTGTGTAGGAGAGTCCTCTGTGTATACAGCATGTGCCTTGTGGTTTTGGCAAATGGAGGCTGAGTAAGTGTGAGACAGGCTTTTCCTTGTGCTAGGGCTCCCAAGGAGTGGTCCCAGGGGTTTGGCCTTTGGGCCCATTGGAGGAGATCCTGGGAAGACAACTGTGGGTTTCACTGGCAGGGGAAGGGTAGTGGGCTAGCGACAGGTCAGGGGTGCACTACAGGTAACTTCTGAATTGGTGCCGGCTGAGTCCCCTTTGTTTCCTCACCCATATCCCATTCATGCTCTGGGCTGCTCAGGACTGCTCCAGAGAATTCCTGCACCAGGCACCAGCCAGGTCCCACTGGCAGCATGGGTCATGCTCTATGTACATTCCCTTGTGGTTCCTGCACAATAAGGCTGCTCCAGACAAGTCCTGCATTGACACTTGCTGGATCTTGCTGGTGACCAGGGGTCAGCCCATCACAAGTGTTTCCTTTGGTGCTCTGGAGAGTTGCCTAAGCAGACCAGTCCACAGATTAATGCACTCTTTCTGTGAGCCAGGGAACTTTCTGGTCCTGCTGATGGGGTCTGGGCTGGTGGATAATAGTGAAGAGTGGACAGCAAGGCAGGACTGCTGGATCTCCTTCAGGTATGCCTGGGTATGGATGCGGGTCAGGAGACTGCATAGACAAAGTCTGATATTGGTGTGTGTGCCCAGATCCTGCTCTCAGCTGCACTAAGAGGTGCCAAGGAGTTCAGTGGTGCTGGCTGGCTCCTACAATCTTGGATTCCCTCTAACCGTTTCCTTGTGAAGCAGCAGAAGCTTAGTTCTGTAACTTAGGTTCTTGCACTATGGTCTAGTTGCCCTTTAAACTGCTCAGCTCTTTTCCTCTTCCTCAGGTCTGAGTGCCCACACCTGCATCTCTCAGTGGTATCCCTCTTCCTCCCTTCTGCTTGTGTCTGTACTGAGGGTGGGGTTCCCATGGTTCCCATGTCTCTGTTTCTTTTGCCATTTTGTGTGTGATCTTTCTGCCCCTTGTGATATAAAAGGTGTTCACTTCAGTCTTTGTTCTTCTTTGGGGTGAAATGTTCTGTGCATAGGTGTAGATTTGGTGTGTAGGTGGGAGAAGGTGGATTCAGGTTCTCTCTACTCTGCCACCTTCCAAAAATCCTTGGGTTTTCTTCTTTCTCATCTTCTATGTATGTACATGTGTGTGTGTGTGTATGTGTGTATCTACTCATTCAGTCATTTCCTTTATGTCCCATTCTTCTCTCATGTATAACTGCTCTAATATATTTAATGAGTATCTTGTTTTTATATATTCATGCCAAATTTTTAATCTACCTTAATGATGTTGCTGTATTATATATAATACATATATAATGTGTATTACATATATACTACAGTGTATATTGTATATATAAAACATACAAACTATATAATATTTCATACTTATTTCACTGAGGATTATGTTTTTGAGATTCATCCCTTTTACATATGCAGAAGCAATTGCTTCTTACTGCTGCTGAGTACTCTACCCCTTGGGTATTTAAAGCACCCTTTCATCCAGATTTTCCTCATGGTGTCCTGTAGTCATTTTCCCAAAGACTCTTTTCTGGAGCACCTTTGTCATTCCACCCACCAACTAGGGAAAGAGGTCCTGATAACATCTTCTCCAGGACCTATCCTCCTTAAAACTCAGCTTTACCATCCCAAAGATACTGAGGTCCAGACTTTTCGCAGTTAATACCACGCAATGGTAGAGCCTTTTCTCCATGAGTATAGTATAGCCTTACTTGTTAGTAACTTTCAGGGGCTCCCTTTGAAAACTCAATGAAAGTTGGAAATTAAAGATGGCAGTATGAGAGGTGAGACAGACAACTCCTCCCAAAACCTCATATAATACGAAAATATAGTTAAGACAACTAATCCTAAAAGAGCAACAGGAAAGAAAGCTGTGCCAGACTACATACACCTGGAGAACAGAGCAGACCTCATGAAAGAGTAATGTACCAAAGCCTTGATCTGGTGGGACCCAAGCCCTTCCCCCACCCCAGCTCACTGGCAGGAGGAAGAGAAACGGAGAGGGAGGCGGGTGGAAGCCTAGGACTGCTGAACACACAGCCCTGGAGCTATGCTTTGGTAACACAAACCTACATTGCAGGTTGCTCTGGAGATTAGTGGGGTTGGAAAGCTAAGACAGGAGGAATACTTGGAGAGACTGAGATTCCAGCCATTTGTGAAGGACAGGGATCCATATCCAGCTGCTCTGGGACAAAGGAAAGGTGGGTGGTGTGAGAGGCTTCCTAGCAGTAAGAGGGCTGCTGGAAGAGTGGAGATGGCATAGAGCTTGCTGCTCTGTAGAAGGGATAGGTGGACAAGGTTGTCTGGGTGCGCTCTGCCCATCAGGATGGGAACTTTCAAGAGCTTCAGACACTCAATCCCACTGGCTGGATACTCAGCTCCGAGGCCCCTCACTGTGATAGGCAGCCTGCTGTGCCTTCCGCCTGGCCTGCCAGCATCAGCTCACTAACTGGAAGTCCCTTCCCTGACATCACGCCATGAAGAGGGAGGCCCTGACTTCAGCAGCTACAAAAGCAAAGCACAGAGGCTAACACCTATGCACTTGGCCCACTGGTTCTGGCAGTGGAGACAGGCACTGCAGCCAGGAAGCAGGAAACAGCTCTTTCCATCCCTCAGTCACGAGTGCCACTCCCCTGTGAACCCCAACATCATTTCAGGAGCTGAGCAGCTCCAGAGACTAGAGCTTCTGGACACTAGAGGGCGCCACATACAACTATGAAATGTCAAAGCAACCTGGTTCAAACCAAAATCTAACAAACACCAGAAAAAGGACCAAGTGAAACTGAACTCACCAAGCTTCCTGAAAGAGAGTTCAAAATAAAAATTACAAACATGCTCATGGAGGTACAGAAAAGTATTCAAGAACTCAGGGACGAATTTAGGATGGAGAGTCAATCATTAAGAAACAATGTATCTGAAATGAAACGTACAATGGAGGGATTTAAAGGCAGATTCGATGTAATAGAAGAGATGGTAAATGGAGTAGAAATTAGAGAAGAGGAATACAAAGAAGCTGAGGTATATAGAGAAAAAAGGATCTCTACGAATGAAAGAATATTGAGAGAACTGTGTGACCAATCCAAACGGAACAATATTCACTTTATAGGAGGACCAGAAGAAGAGAAAAAGGGATAGAAAGTGTCTTTGAGGAGGTAATTGCTGAAAACTTCCCCAGTCTGGGTAAGGAGATAGCCTGTCAAGCCTTGGAGGTGCACATATCTCCCAACACAAAAGACCAAGGAGGACAAAATCAAGACATATATTAAATAAAATAGCAAAGATCGAGGATAAGAACAGACTTTTAAAAGAAGCTAGAAGGAGGGAAAAAAATCACATACAAAGGAAAACCCATCAGGCTTTCATCAGACTTCTCAACAGAAACCGAACAGGCCAGAAGGGAGTGGCATTATATTTTTAATGCAATGAAACAGAAAGTCCTCAAACCAAGAATATTCTACTCAAACAGATTATCATTAAAAAAATTTTTTATTTAATTAATTTTGGCATCATTAATCTACAATTACATGTGCAACATTATGGATATTAAACTACCCACTTCATCAGGTGCCCCCAACCAACCTCATTACAGGCACCGTCCATAGGCGTAGTGACATGCCCCCCCAAACATTATGTCTGCTAATCGTAATGCCCCTTTTTTCCCCTTGTCCCTCCCTTCCCACCCATCCTCCCGAGTCCCTTTCCCTTTGGTAACTATAAGTCCATTCTGGGGTTCTATGAGTCTGCTGCTGTTTTGTTCCTTCAGTTTTTTTCTTTGCTTTTATGCTCCACATATAAGTGAAATCATTTGATACTTGTCTTTTTCTGCTTGGCTTATATCACTGAGCATAATACCTTCTAGCTCCATCCATGTTGTTGCAAATGGTAGGATTTGTTTTTTTCTTATGGCTGAATAATAGTCCATTGTGTATATGTACCACATCTTCTTTATCCATTCACCTACTGATGAACACTTAGGTTGCTTCCATTTCTTGGCTATTGTAAATAGTGCTGCAATAAGCATAGGGGTGCATCTGTCTCTTTGAAACTGGGCTGCTGCATTCTTAGGGTAAATTCCTAGGAGTGGAATTCCTGGGTCAAATGGTATTTCTATTTTGAGTTTTTTGAGGAACCTCCATACTGCTTTCCACAATGGTTGAAATAATTTGCATTCCTACCAGCAGTGTAGGAGGGTTCCCCTTTCTCCACATCCTCGCCAACATATGTTGTTGTTTGGCCATCCTCACTAGTGTGAGGTGATATCTCGTGGCTTTAATTTAGATTTCTCTGATGATTAGCGAGGTGCAGTATCTTTTCATGTGCCTGTAGGCCATCTGAATTCCTTTTTTGGAGAAGTGTCTATTCATGTCCTCTGCCCATTTCTTAATTGGATTATGTGCTTTTTTGTTGAAGTGTGTGAGTTCTTTATATATTTTGGATGTCAACCCCTTATCAGATATAACATTTATGAATATATTCTCCCATAATGTAGGATGTTTTTTTGTTCTACTGATGGTGTCCTTTGCTGTACAGAAGCTTTTCAGCTTGATATAGTCCCACTTGTTCATTTTTGCTTTTGTTTCCCTTGCCCGGGGAGATATGTTCATGAAGAAGTCACCCATGTTTATGTCCAAGAGATTTTTGCCTATGTTTTTTTCTAAGAGTTTTATGGTTTCATGACTTACATTCAGGTCTTTGATCCATTTTGACTTTACTTTTGTGTATGGGGTTAGACAGTAGTCCAGTTTCATTCTCTTACATATAGCTGTCCAGTTTTGCCAACATCAGCTGCTGAAGAGGCTGTCATCTCCCCATTGTATATCCAAGGCTCCTTTATCATATATTAATTGACCGTATATGTTTGGGTTAATGTTTGGATTTTCTATCTGCTCCACTGGTCTGTGGGTCTGTTGTTGTGACAATACCAAATTGTCTTGATTACTGAAGCTTTGTAGTAGAGCTTGAAGTCCTGGAGCATAATTCCTCCTTTTCTAGTCTTCCTTCACAGGATTGCTTTGGCTATTCGGGGTCCTTTGTGGTTCCATATGAATTTTTGAACTATTTGCTCCAGTTTACTGAAGAATGCTGTTGGTATTTTGATAGGGATTGTGTTGAATCTGTAGATTCCTTTAGGTAGTATAGCCATTTTGACAATATTTATTCTACCTAGCCAAGAGCATGGGATGCATTTCCATTTGTTAGTGTCCTCTTTAATTTCTCTTAGGAGTGTCTTGTAGTTTTCAGGGTATAGGTCTTTCACTTCCTTCGTTAGGTTTATTCCTAGGTATTTTGTTCTTTTTGATGCAATTGTGAATGGAATTGTATTCCTGTTTTCTCTTTCTGTTAGCTCATCGTTAGTGTATTGGAAAGCAACAGATTTCTGTGTGTTAATTTTGTATCCTGCAACTTTGCTGAATTCAGGTATTAGTTCTAGTAGTTTTGGAGTGGAGTCTTCAGGGTTTTTTATGTACAATATCATGTCATCTGCAAATAGTGACAACTTTTCTTCCTCTACCAATCTGGATGCCTTGTATTTCTTTGTTTTGTCTGATTGCCGTGGCTAGGACCTCCAGTACTATGTTAAATAACAGAGGAGAGAGTGGGTATCCCTGTCTTGTTCCTGATCTTAGATGAAAAACTTTCAGCTTTTGACTGTAGATGTTAGCTGTTGGTTTCTCAGATATAGCCTTTATGATGTTAAGTACTTGCCCTCTATACCCACTTTGTTGAGAGTTTTTATCATGAATGGAAGTTGAATTTTGACAAATGCTTTTTCAGCATCTATGAAGATGATCGTGTGGTTTTTGTTCTTTTTTGTTGATGTGGTGGATGATGTTGATGGATTTTCGAGTGTTGTACCATTTTTGCATCCCTGAGATCAATCCCACTTGATCATGGTGTATGATCCTCTTGATGTATTTTTGAATTCGGTTTGATAATATTTTGTTGAGTATTTTTGCATCTCTGTTCATCAGGTGTATTGGTCTGTAGTTTTCTCTTTTGGTGAGGTCTTTCCCCGGTTTTGGTATTAGAGTGATGAATTTGGAAGTATTCCCTCCTCTTCTATTTTTTGGAAAACTTTAAAGAGAATGGGTGTTATTTCTTCTCTGTATGTCTGCTGGAATTCAGAGGTGAATCCATCTGGCCTGGAGATTTTGTTCTTGGGTAGTTTTTTGATTACCGATTCAATTTTGTTGCTGGTGATTGGTCTGTTTAGTTTTTCTGTTTCTTGCTTGGTCAGTCTTGGAAGGTTGTATTTTTCTAAGAAGTTGTCCATTTCTTCTAGGTTTTCTAGCTTGTTAGCATATAGATTCTCATAGTGTTCTCTTATAATTCTTTGTATTTCTGTGGGGTCCGTCGTGATTTTTCCTTTCTCATTTCTGATTGTGTTTATCTGTGTAGATTCTCTTTTTCTCTTAATAAGTCTGGCTAGGGGTTTATCTATTTTGTTTATTTTTTCAAAGAACCAACTCTTGGTTTCATTGATTTTTTCTATTGTTTTAGTCTTCTCAATTTTATTTATTTCTTCTCTAATCTTTATTATGTCTTTCCTTCTGTTGACTTTGGGCCTCATTTGTTCTTTTTCCAATTTCAGTAACTGTGTCTTTAGACTATTCATTTGGGATTGTTTTTTCTTCTTTAAATAGGCCTGGATTGCAATATGCTTTCCTCTTAGAACTGCCTTTGTTGAGTCCCACAGAAGTTGCAGCTTTGTGTTATTGTTGTCATTAGTCTCCATATATTGTTTGATCTCTGTTTTAATTTGGTCATTTATCCACTGATTATTTAGGAGCATGTTATTAAGCCTCCATGTATTTGTGAGCCTTTTTGTTTTCTTTGTACAATTTATTTCTAGTTTTACACCTTTGTGATCTGAGAAGTAGGTTGGTAGAATTTCAATATTATTGAATTTACTGAGATTCTTTTTTGTGGCCTAGTATGTGGTCTATTCTGGAAAATGTTCCATGTGCACTTGAGAAGAATGTGTATCCTGCTGCTTTTGGGTGTAGAGTTCTGTAGATGTCTGTTAGGTCCATCTCTTCTAGTGTGTTGTTCAGTGCCTCTGTGTATTTACTTATTTTCTGTCTGGTTAATCTGTCCTTTGGAGTGAGTGGTATATTGAAGTATCCTAAAATGAATGCATTGCTTTCTGTTTCCTCCTTTAATTCTCAGTATTTGTTTTACATATGTCAGCACTCCTGTGTTGGCTGCATATATATTTAAAATGGTTATATCCTCTTGTTGTACTAACCCCTTTATCATTATGTCATATCCTTCTTTATCTCTTGCTACTTTCTTCGTTTTGAAGTCTATTTTGTCTGATACAAGTACTGCAGCACCTGCTTTTTTCTCCTTGTTTGCATGAAATATCTTTTTCCATCCCTTCACCTTTAGTCTGTGTATATCTTTGGGTTTGAGGTGAGTCTTCTGTAAGCAGCATATAGATGGGTCTTGCATTTTTAGCCATTCAACAATGCTGTGTCTTTTGATTGGTGCATTCAGTCCATTTACATTTAGGGTGGTTATCGATAGATATGTACTTATTGCCATTGCTGGCTTTAGATTCATGGTTACCAAAGGTTCAAGGGTAGCTTCTCTACTATCTAACAGTCTAACTTAACTTTCTTGTTATTGTAAACACAGTCTGATGATTCTTTATTTCTCTCCCTTCTTATTCTTCCTCCTCCATTCTTTATATACTAAGTGTTTTATTCTTTGCCTTTAGTTAGTATTTAAATGGTCTGCTTTCTTTGCTATCATTTTATTTTCTCTGGTGACCTCTTTTTAGCCTCTGGAGTGCTTCCATCTAGAGCAATCCCTTTGAGATATCCTGTAGATGTGGTTTATGGGAGGCAAACTCCCTCAGCTTTCACTTGTCTGGGAATTGTTTAATCCCTACCTCAAATTGAAATGATAATCGTGCTGCATACAATATTCTTGTTTCGAGGCCCTTCCATTTCATTACATTAAATATATCATGCCATTTTCTGCTGGCCTGTAAGGTGTCTTTTGAGAAGTCTGTTGTTAGTCTGATGGGTTTTCCATTGTCGGTGATCATTTTTTCTCTCTCTAGCTGCCTTTAATTCTCTGTCCTTATCTTTGATCTTTGCCATTTTAATTATTATGTGTCTTGGTGTTGTCTTCCTTGCATCCCTTTTGTTGGGATATCTGTGGGCTTCCATGGTCTGAGAGATTATTTTCTTCTACAGCTTGGGGAAGTTTTCAGCAATTATTTCTTCAAAGACACTTTCTATCCCTTTTTCTCTCTCTTATTCTTCTGGTACTCCTATAATGTGATTATTGTTCTGTTTCAATTGGTCACACAGTTCTCTTAATATTCTTTCATTCCTAGACATCCTTTTATCTCTCTCTGCCTCCGCTTCTCTGTATTCCTGTTCTCTGATTTCTATTCCATTAACAGTCTCTTGCATCTCGTCCAGTCTGCTGCTAAGCCCGTCGATCACTTTCTCATTTCTGTATTGTCTTTCCTCACTCCCCTCACTTCCTCCCTTAGCTCTTGCATATTTCCCTGTAGATCCATCAGCATGGTTATGACTTTTATCCTGAATTCTTTTCATGAAGATTGTGCATGTCCATCCCATCAGGCTCCCTCTCTGGGGTTGTCTGGCTGATCTTAGTCTGGACCATATTCCTCTGTCTTTTCATGGCGATAGAAGTGGTCGCTGGTAGGCGCCACATGTGTCAGCTGGGAGAACAAAGTCCCTTCCTGCTTGTTGTTTTCCTTGCCCTTCTCCTGGGTCTTAGCTGTTTTCCTGCACACTGGGAGGCAGTCTCTGGGATAATCTCCTGAACTGCCTGTGTGCGGGGTCACCCTTAACCTAGGCTATAGAACTGCGGGGGTTTGCAGTTATGCTGGCTGCGTTCTAGTCCCCTTGGTGCCTTCTGGACCTGGTTCTGGGGCTCTTCCCGCTTAGCTGCACATCTGCCGGGAGTAGGTTCTGTGAGGTTGCTGTGGGTTTGGCGGCCCCTCCGCTGTTCCGCAGCAGTGGCGGATCCGTCTGTACCGCCGGCCCGGGAGGGAACGAATGGCAGGCTCCTGATCTCTGTGGGAAGCCTGAGCATGGCTGCTTTGCCTGGCCGCCGGCCAAAGGGTCCGAAATTCCCTAAGACTCCCAGCCTGCCTGGCTGAGTGCGCTGAGACGATTTTGTTCTGCTGTTGGACCCTTGTCTGTTTAAGGCTTTTTAAAAAGTTCCCGTTTTTGTTTTGTCCCAGATAGCCAGCTGAGAGGACCCACTTGCGGTCTCTGTCTCATATCCTGCACTTCTATTTCTTTAATCTCCGATACACCATGCGATGTGTGTCTGTGCTCCCAGAGCAGATCACCAGGGCTGGTTATTTAGCGGGTCTGTGCTTCCCCTCCCTCCCTACTCTGAATCCTTTCCTTCCGCTGGTGCACTGGGGTAGGGGAGTGCTCGGGTCCCGCTGGGTCGCGCCTTTGTATCTTACCTGCTTCATGAAGTGCTGAGTTCTCATAGGTGTAGCTGTAGTCTGGCTGTTGTCCTGTATCTTCTGGTCTCTCTTTTAGGAATCGTTGTATTTTCATAAATATATATGGTTTTGGGAGGAGATTTCTGCCCCCCTGCTCACGCCACCATCTTCCCAGAAGTCCTGCAGATTATCATTTAAATTTGAAGGAGAGAATAAACAAGTTTCAGATAAGAAAAAGGTGAGAGAATTTACCTCCGACAAACCACCACTACAGCATATTTTGGAGGGACTGCTGTAGATTGACGTGTTCCTAAAGCTAAATAGCTCTCACCAGGGCAAAGAAAACCACAGTAAAGAAAGTAGAACAATTAATTACTAAGCAGATGCAAAATCAAATCAACTGCCCCCATAGCCAATCAAGGGATAGACAAAGAGTATAGAATATGATACTAATATATAAAAAAAGGATGAAGAAGAAAAAGGTGAAAAAAAATAACCTTTTTGTTGTGTTTGTAGTAGCATACTAAGTGATTTAAATTAGACAGATAGTAAGGGAATTACCCTTGAACCTTTGGTAACCACAAATCTAAAGCTGCAGTGATAATAAGTACATACCACCGATTATCACCCTAGATGTAAATGGCCTGAATGCAACAATCAGAAGACAGAGTCACTGTATGGATAAAATAACAAGACCCATCTTTATGCTGTATACAAGAGATTCACTTCAAACCCAATGACATACACAGACTGAAAGTAAAGGGATGGAAAAAGCTTTTTCATGCAAATAATAGGGGAGAATAAAGCAGAAGTTGCAGTACTGGTATCAGAAAAAATAGACTTCAAAACAAAAAAGGAACAGGAGACAAAGAAGCACATTATGTAACGATAAAGGGATCAGTCCAACAAGAGTATATAACTATTATAAATATCTATGCACCCAACACAGTATCACTGACATATGTGAAACAAATACTAACGGATTTAAAGGGGGAAATAGAATGCAATGCATTCATTCTAGGAGATATCAACAATCCACTCACTCCAAAGGACAGATCAACCAGACAGAAAGTAAGGAGGCAAAGGCACTGAACAACATATTAGAACAGATGAACCTAACGGACATCTACAGGACACTCCATCCAAAAGCAACAGGATACACATTCTCCTCAAGTGCACATAGAACATTTTCAAGAATAGATCATGTACTAGGCCACAAAAAGAGCCTCGGTAAATTCAAAAATATTGAAATGGTACCAACCAGGTCCTCAGACCACAAAGGCATGGAACTAGAAATCAATTACACAAGGAAAATGAAAAAGCCCACAAACACATGGAGGCTAAATAACATGCTCCTAAATAATCAATGTATCAATGACCAAATAAAAACAGATCAAGCAATATATGGAGACAAATTACAACAATAATTCAACACCGCAAAATCTGTGGGATGCAGCGAAGGCTGTGCTAAGAGGGAAGTATATTGCAATACAGGCCTACCTCAAGAAAGAAGAACAATCCCATATGAACACTCTAAACTCACAATTAATGAAACTAGAAAAAGAAAAAATGAGGCCCAAAGTCAGTAGAAGGAGGGACACAATAAAAATTAGAGTTGAAATGAATAAAATCAAGAAGAATAAAACAATAGAAAGAATCAGTGAAAGCAGGACCAGGATCTTTGAGAAAATAAACAAAATAGATAAATCGCTAGCCAGACTTATCAAGAAAAAAAGAGAGTCTACACACATAAACAATCAGAAATGAGAAAGGAAAAATCACTACAGACACCACAGAAATATAAAGAATTATGAGAGAATACTATGAAAAATTATACGCTAACAAACTGGATAAGCTAGAAGAAATGGACAACTTTCTAGAAAAATACAACCTTCCAAGGCTGACCCAGGAAGAAACAGAAAACCTGAACAGACCAATTACCAGCAACAAAATTGAACTGGTAATCAAAAAACTACTTAAGAACAAAACCCCTGGTCCAGATGTTTTAACTGCTGAAATTTACCAAACATTTAGTGAAGACCTACTAGCCATCGTCCTTAAAGTTTTCCAAAAAGTAGAAGAGTAAGGAATACTCCCCAACTCATTCTATGAAGCCAGCATCACTCTAATACCAAAACCAGGCAAAGACACCACAAAAAAAGAAAACTACAGACCAATATCCCTGATGAACATAGATGCAAAAATACTCAACAAAATATTGGCAAACCGAATTCAAAAATACATCAAGAAGATCATCCATCGTGATCAAGTAGGATTTGTTCCAGTGATGCAAGGATGGTATAATATTCGAAAATCCATCAACATCATCTACTATCTCAATAAAAAAAAGGACAAAAAATCACATGATCATCTCCACAGATGCTGAAAAAGCATTTGAGAAAATTCAAATCCATTCATGTTAAAAACCCTCAACAAAATGGGTATAGAGGGCAAGTACCTCAACATAATAAAGGCCATATATGACAAACCCACAGCCAACGTCATACTTAACAGTGAGAAGCTGAAAACTTTTCCTTTAAGATCGGGAACAAGACAAGGATGCCCACTCTCCCCACTTCTATTCAACATAGTACTGGAGGTCCTAGCCACAGCAATCAGACACAAAATAAAAGGCACCCAGATTGGTAAGGAAGAAGTTAAACTCTCCCTGTTTGTAGATGACATGATATTGTACATAAAAAACCCTAAAGAATCCACTCCAAACTACTAGATCTTATATCTGAATTCAGGAAAGTTGCAGGATACAAAATTAATATATAGAAATCTGTTGCTTTCCTATGCATTAACAATGAATTGGCAGAAATAGAAATCAGAAAAAAATTCCATTCACAATTGCATCAAAAAGAATAAAATACCTAGGAATAAACCTAACCAAGGAAGTGAAAGACCTACACCCTGAAAACTACAAGACACTCTCAAGAGAAATTCAAGAAAATATCATTAAATGGAAACACATCCCATGCTCATGGAAAGGAAGAATTAATATTGTCAAAATAGCCATCCTGCCTAAAGCAATCTACAGGTTCATTGCAACCCCTATCACATTAACAACAGCATTCTTCAATGAACTAGAGCAATTAGTTCTAAAATTCATATGGAACTACAAAAGACCCTGAATAACCAAAGCAATCCTGAGAAGGAAGAATAATGCGGTGGGGGATAACGCTCCCCGATTTCAAGCTCTACTACAAAGCCACAGTAATCAATACAATTTGCTACTGACACAAGAAAAGACCCATAGACAAATGGAACAGACTAGAGAGCCCGGATATATGTGCAAACATGTATGGTCAATCAATATACGATAAAGGAGCCATGGACATACAATGGGAAAATGACAGCCTCTTCAACAACTGATTTTGGCAAAACTGGACAGCTACACTGAAGAGAATGATATTGGAATATTGCCTAACTCCATAGACAAAAGTAAACTCAAAATGGATCAAATACCTGAATGTAAGTCATGAAACCATAAAATTCTTAAAAGAAAACATAGGCAAAAATGTCTTGAATATAAGTGTGAGCAACATTTTCCTGAACACATCTCCTTGGGCAAGGGAGACAAAACCAAAAATGAACAAATGGGACTATATCATGCTAAAAAGCTTCTGTACAGCAAGGACACCAGCAGCAGAACGAAAAGGCATCCTACAGTATGGGAGAATATATTTGTAAATGACATATCTGACAAGGGGTAAACATCAAAAATATATAAAGAACTCACATGCCTCAACACCCAAAAAACAAATAACCCTATTAAAAAATGGGTAGAGGATATGAACAGACACTTTTCCAAAGAAGAAATTCAGATGGCCAACAGGCACATGAAAAGATGCTCCACATCGCTAATTATCAGGGAAATGCAAATTAAAACCACAATGAGATATCACCTCACACCAGTTAGGATGGCGAACATAGAGAAGACTACAAACAATAAGTGCTGGTGAGGATGCAGAGAAAGGGGAACCCTCCTACACTGCTGGTGGGAATGTAAACTATTTCAACCATTGTGGAAAGCAATATGGAGGTTCCTCAAAAAACTAAAAACAGAAATACCCTTTCACCCAGGAATTCTATTCCTAGAGATTTACCAAAAGAAAACAACTTCTCAGATTCAAAAAGACATATGCACCCCTATGTTTATCATAGCACTCTTTACAATAACCAAGATATGGAAGCAACCAAAATGTTCATCAGTAGATGAATGGATAAAGAAGAGGTGGTACATATACATAATAGAATATTATTCAGCCATAAGAAGAAAACAAATCCTACCATTTGCAACAACATGGATGGAGCTAGAGGGTATTATGCTCTGTGAAATAAGCCAGGCAGAGAAAGACAAATACCAAATGATTTCCCTCATTTGTGGAGTATAACAATGAAGCAAAACTGAAGGAACAAAATAGCAGCCGACTCAGACTCCAGGAAGGGACTAGTGGTTACCAAAGGGGAGGGGTGGGGTAGAGTGGTTGGCAGACAGGGAGAAGGGGATTGTGGGGTATCATGATTGGTGCACATGGTGTGTGTGGTGTCATGGGGAAGACAGTGTAGCACTGAGAGGACAAATAGGGACTCTGTGGCATCTTACTGCACTGATGGACAGTGACTGCAATGCGGTATGGAGGGGGACTCGATAATAAGGGTGAATGTAATAACCACATTCTTTTTATTGTGAAACCTAAATAAGAGTGTATATCAATGATACCTTAGAAAAAAAAACAACCTAATGAAAAAGTTAATGAAGTTTCTCCCTTTGTAAATGCCATTTGTACACACACACACAAATATGCACTTAGCTTTAGAAGGTTCACTGACTTCTAGAATCCTATCTATGTACCTCTAAAGGCTTGATATTTCCAGTTCTAGGGCTGTTTGCAAGTGTTCAAGGGATGAATATAAAAATTGAATTGAAGATAAAGTTGGTAAAAAACATCAGGGGTAGTTTCATTAGTTCTTTTTTTAATGGTATAATTAATATACAATCCATGAGCAACATTGTGGTTACTAGATTCCCCCCATTATCAAGTCCTATCACATACCCCATTACAGTCACTGTCCATTAGCATAATAAGATGCTATAGATTCACTACTTGTCTTGTCTGTGCTATACTGCCTTCCGTGTGCCCCACCCAACATTATGTGTGCTAATCATAATGCCCCTTAATCCACTTATCCCTCCATTCCAACTCAGCCTTCCAGTCCCTTTCCCTTTGGTAACTGTTAGTCCGTTCTTGGGTTCTGTGCTGCTGGTGTTTTATTCCTTCAGTTTTCTTTGTTGTTATACTCCACAGATGAGTGAAATCATTTGGTACTTGTCTCTCTCTCTCTAGCTTATTTCACTGAGCATAATACCCTCTACCCCCATCCATGTTGCTGCAAATGGTAGGATTTGTTTTCTTCTTATGGCTGGATAATATTCCATTGTGTATATGTACCACATCTTCTTTATCCATTCATCCACTGATGGACACTTAGGTTGCTTCCATTTCTTGGCTATTGTAAATAGTGCTGCAATAAAAATAGGGGTGCATATGTATTTTTGAATCTGGGATCATGCATTCTTAGTGTAAATTCCTAGGAGTGGAATTCCTGGGTCAAATTGTATTTCTGTTTTTAGTTTTTTGAGGAACCTCCATATTGTTTTCCACAATGGTTGAACTAATTTACATTCCCACCAGCAGTGTAGGAGGGTTCCCCTTTCTCCACATCCTCACAAGCATTTGTTGTTACTTGTCTTTTGGATGTTGGCCATCCTAACTGGTATGAGGTGATATCTCTTTGTAGTTTTAATTTGTATTTCTCTGATGATTAGCGATGTGGAGCATCTTTTCATGTGCCTGTTGGCCATCTGAATTTCTTCCTTGGAGAATTGTCTGTTCAGACCCTCTGCCCACTTTTAATGGGATTATTTGCTTTTCGGTTTTTGAGGTGTGTGAGCTCTTTATATATTTTCGATGTCAACCCCTTAACGGATATTTTTTGTGAATATATTCTCCCATACTGTAGGATGCCTTTTTGTTCTACTGATGGTGTCCTTTGCTGTACAGAAGCTTTTTAGTTTGATATAGTCCCACTTTTTCATTTTTGCTTTTATTTCCCTTGCCCAGGGAGATATATTCATGAAAAAGTTCCTCTTGTTTATATCCAGGAGAGTTTTGCCATTGTTTTCTTCTAAGAGTTTTATGGTTTCACGACTTACATTCAGGTCTCTGATCCGTTCCAAGTTTACTTTTGTGTATGGGGTTAGACAATGTTCCAGTTTCATTCTCTCACATGTAGCTGTCCAATTTTTCCAACACCAGCTGTTGAAGAGGCTTCCATTTCCCCATTGTATATACATGGCTCCTTTATCATATATTAATTGACCATATATGCTTGGGTTAATATCTGGACTCTATTCTATTCTATTGGTCTGTGGGTCTGTTCTTGTGCCAGTACCAAATTGTCTTGATTACTGTGGTTTTGTAGTAGAGGTTGAAGTTGGGGAGCATTATCCCCCCGGCTTTATTCTTCCTTCTCAGGATTGCTTTGGCTATTCAGGGTGTTTTCTGGTTCCATATGAATTTTATAACTATTTATTACAGTTCATTGAAGAATGCTGTCAGAATTTTGGTCAGGATTGCACTGAATCTGTAGATTGCTTTTGGCAGGATGGTCATTTTGACAATATTAATTCTTTCTACTCAAGAGCATGGGATGAATTTCCGTTTATTAGTGTCCTCTTTAATTTTTCAAGAGTGTCTTGTAGTTTTCAGGGTATAGGTCTTTCACTTTCTTGGTTCGGTTTATTCTGAGATATTTTATTCTTTTTGATGCAATTTTGAATGGAATTGTTTTCCTGATTTCTCTTTTTGCTAGTTCATCATTAGTGTATAGGAAAGTAACAGATTTCTGTATATTAATTTTGTATCCTGCAACTTTGCTGAATTCAGATATTACTTCTAGTAGTTTTGGAGTGGATTATTTAGGGTTTTTTATTTGCAATATCATATCATATGCAGACAGTGACCGTTTGACTTCTTCCTTACCAATCTGGATGCCTTTTATTTCTTTGTGTTGTCTGATTCTGTGGCTGGGACCTCCAGAACTATGTTGAATAAAAGCAGGGAGAGTGAGCATCCTTGTCTTGATACCAATCTTAGAGGAAAAGCTTTCAGCTTTTCACTGTTAAGTATGATGTTGGCTGTGGGTTTGTCATATATGACCTTTATTATGTTGTGGTACTTGCCCTTTATACCCATTTTTTTTAGAGTTTTATCATGAATGGATTTGTATTTTGTCAAATGCCTTTTTAGCATCTATGGAGATGATCATGTTATTTTTGTCCTTGTTTTTATTGATATAGTGGATGATGTAGATGGATTTTCAAATGTTGTACCATCCTTTCTTCCCTGGGATGAATTGTACTTGATCATGACGGATGATCTTCTTGATGTATTTTTGAATTTGGTTTTCTTGTATTATTTTGAGTATTTTTGCATTTATTTTCATCAGGAATATTGGTCTGTAGTTTTCTTTTTTTGTGGTGTCATTGCCTGGTTTTGGTATTAGAGTGATGCTGGCTTCATAGAATGAGTATGGAAATATTCCTTCCTCTTCTAATTTTTTGAAAAACTTTGAGGATAATGGGTATTATGTCTTCTCTAAATGTCTGATAAAATTCGGTGATGAGGCCATCTGGTACAGGGGTTTTTTTCTTGGGTAGTTTTTTGACTACTGATTCAATTTCATTGCTGGCAATTGGTCTGTTCAGGTTTTCTGTTTCTTCCTGGGTCAGCCTTGGAAGGTTGTGTTTTTCTAGAATGTTGTCCATTTTTTCTAGTTTATTGAATTTGTTAGCATATAATTCTTCATAGTATTCTCTAATAATTCTTTTTATTTCTGTGGTGTCTGTAGTGATTTTTCCTTTCTCATTTCTGTTTCTGTTTATATGTGTATACTGTCTTTTTTTCTTGATAAGTCTGGCTATGGATTTATCTGTTTTGTTAAATTTTTCAAAGAACCATCTCCTGCTTTCATTGATTCTTTCTATTTTATTCTTCTCAATTTTACTTTCTGCTCTGATCTTTATTATGTCCCTTCTTCTAGTAACTTTGGGCCTCATTTGTTCATCTCTTTCTAGTTTCATTAATTGTAAGTTTAGACTGTTCATATGGGATTTTTCTTCTTTCCTGAGGTAGCTTGTATTGCAATATACTTCCCTCAGCATGGCCTTCTCTGCATCCAATAGATTTTTGTGGTGTTGAGTTATTGTTTTCATTTGTATCCATGTATTGCTTAATCTATGTTTTTATTTGGTCATTGATTCTTTAGGAGCATGTTAAGATTCCGTGTGTTTGCGGGATTTGTGGTGGCTTTTTGCATAATTTATTTCTAGTTTCATACCTTTGTGGTCTGAGAAGCTGGTTGGTACAGTTTCAATCCTTCTGAATTTACTGAGGCTCTTTTTGTGGCCTAGTGTATGATCTCGTCTTTAAAATGTTCCATGTGCACTTGAGAAGAATGTGTGTCCTGCTGCTTTTGGGTGGAGTGTTCTGTAGATTTCTGTTAGGTCCATCTATTCTAATGTTGTTCAGTGCCTCTGTCTCCTTACTTATGTTCTGTCTGGTTGTTCTGTCCTTTGGAGTGAGTGGGGTGTTGGAGTCTCCTAAAATGAATGCATTGCATTCTATTTTCTCCTTTAATTCTGTTACTATTTGTTTCACATATGTCGGTGCTCCTGTGTTGGATGCATAGATATTTATGTTTATATTCTCTTGTGGGACTGACACTTTATCATTATGTAATGTCCTTCTTTGTCCCTTGTTACTTTTTATTTTGAAGTCTATTTTGTCTAATACAAGTACTGCAACACCTGCTTTTTTCTCCCTATTAGTTGCATGAAATATCATATTCCATCCCTTTGCTTTCAGTCTGTGTATGTCTTTGGGTTTATAGTGAGTCTCTTGTGGGCAGTATATAGTTGGGTCTTGTTTTTTTTATCCATTTCAGTGAGTCTATGTCTTTTGATTGGTGCATTCAGACCATTTACATTTATGGTGATTATCAGTAAATATGGTCCTATATCCATTACAGCCTTTAGATTCCTGGTTACCAAAGGTTCAAGGATAGCTTCTTTACTGTCTAAGAGTTTAACTTAACTTATTTAGTATGCCATTACAAACACAATCTAAGGTTCTTTTTTTCCCCTCATTTTTCTTCCTTCTCCATGCTTTATATATTAGGTATGTTAGTCTGAACTCTTTGTGTATCCCTTCACTGATCTTGGGGGTGTTGATTTGATTTTGCATTCTCTTAGTAATTACTTGTACTTATTCTTTACTATGGTTTGATTTTCCCTGGTGACAGCTATTTAGCCTTAGGAACACGTCAATCTATAGCAGTCCCTCTAAAATACACTGTAGAGACAGTCTGTGGGAGGTAAATTCTGTCAATTTTTTCTTATCTGGAAATTGTTTAATCCCTGCTTCAATTTTAAATGATAATCTTTCTGGGACGAGTATTCTTGGTTCAAAGCCCTTCTGTTCCATTGCATTAAATATATCATGCCACTCCCTTCAGGCCTGTATGATTTCTGTTGAGAAGTTTGGTGATAGCCTGATGGGTTTTCCTTTGTAGGTGATCTTTCTTATCTCTATGGCTGCTTTTAATACTCTGTCCTTATCCTTGATCTTTGCTATTTTAATTATTATATGTCTTGGTGTTGTCTTCTTTGGGTCCCTTGTGGTGGAAGGTCTGTGCAACTTCACAGCCAAAGACATAGTCTCCTTTCCAAGATTGGGTACATTTTCAGTAATTACCTCCTTAAAGACACTTCCTATCCCCTTTTCTCTTCTTCTTTTATCCCTGTTATGCAAATATTGTTCCATTTGGATTGGTCACACCATTCTCTTAATATGCTTTCATTCCTAGAGATCCTTTTTTCTCTCTGTGGCTCAGCTTCTTTGTATTCATATTCTCTAATTTCTATTTCATTTACAACCTCCTCTACTACATCTAAACTCCTTTTAAATCCCTCCTTCTATATTTCATATTCTGTATTCTTTAATGATTGAATCTCTTTCCTGAATTCTTCCCTGAGTTTTTGCATATTTTTCTGTAGCTCTGTAAGCATGTTTATGATTTTTATTTTTAAATCTCTTCCAGGAAGATTGATGAATTCAGTTTCACTAGGCCCTCTTTCTGAGGTTTGTGGGATTTTTGTTTGTACCAGGTTCTTTTTTTTTAGTTTTTTATTAAGGTGTTATTGATATACAATCTTAGGAAGGTTTCGCATGAAAACACAATGTGGTTGCTACATTGACCCATACTATCAAGTCCCCACCCATACCCAAATGCAGTCACTGTCCATCAGGGTAGTAAGGTGCCACAGATTCACTATTTCCCTTCTCTGTGCTACACTGTTTTCCCCATGATCCCCAACACCATGTGTACTAAACATAATACCCCTCAATCCCCTTCTCCCTCTCACCCCACCCACCCTCCCACACTCCTTCCCTTTGGTAACCACTAGTCCTTTCTTGGAGCTATTTTGTTCCTTCATTTTTGCTTCATTTTTATACACCAAAAATGAGGGAAATCATTTGGCACTTGTCTTTCTCCACCTGGCTTATTTCACTGAGCATGATATCCTCTAGCTCCATCCACGTTGTTGCAAATGGTAGGATTTGTTTCTTTCTTATGGCTGAATAGTATTCCATTGTGTATATGTACCACATCTTCTTTATCCATTCATATACTGATGGGCACTTAGGTTGCTTCCATATCTTGGCTATTGTAAGTAGTGCTGTGATAAACATGGGGGTGCATATGCCTTTTTGAATCTGAGAAGTTGTATTCTTTGGGTAAATTCCAAGGAGTGGAATTCCCAGATCAAATGGTATTTCTATTTTTAATTTTTTGAGGAACCTCAATATTGCTTTCCACAATGGTTGAACTAGCTTACATTCCCACCAGCGGTGTAAGGAGGGTTCCCCTTTCTCTGCATCATTGCCAGCATTTGTTGTTTTCAGTCTTCTTGATGCTGGCCATCCTTACTGGTGTGAGGTGATATTTCATTGTGGTTTTAATTTGCATTTCCCTCATGATTTACAGTGTGGAGCATCTTCTCATGTGTCTGTTGGCCATCTGAATTTCTTCTTTGGAGAATTGTCTCTTCATATCCTCTGTGAATTTTTTAATCAGGTTATTTGCTTTTTGGGTGCTGAAGCTTGTGAGTTCTTTATGTATTTTGGGTGTTAAACCCTTGTCAGATATGTCATTTACAAATATATTCTCCCATACTGTAGGAGGACTTTTTGTTCTACTGATGGTGTCCTTTGCCATACAGAAACTTTTCAGTTTGATGTAGTCCCATTTGTTCATTTTTGCTTTTGTTTCCCTTGCTGGAGGAGCTGTGTTCAGGAAGAAGTTGCTCATGATTATATTCAGGAGATTGTTGTCTATGTTGTCTTCTAAGAGTTTTATGGTTTCATAACTTACATTCAGGTCTTTGATCCATTTTGAGTTTACTTTTGTGTATAGGGATACACAATAATCCAGTTTCATTCTCTTGCATGTAGCTATCCAGTTTTGCCAACACCAGTTGTTGAAGAGGCTGTCATTCCCCATTGTATGTCCATGGCTCATTATCGTATATTAATTGAGCATATATGCTTGTGCTTATACATGGGCTCTCTAGTCTGTTCCATTGGTCTATGGGTCTGTTCTTGTGTCAGTACCAAATTGTCTTGATTACTGTGGCCTTGTAGTAGAGCTTGAAGTTGGGGAGCATAATCCCCCCAGCTTAATTCTTCCTTCTCAGGATTGCGTTGGCTATTCAGGGTCTTTTGTGGTTCCATATGAATTTTAGAACGATTTTCTCTAGTTCGTTGAAGAATGCTGTTGGCATTTTAATAGGAATTGCACTGAATCTGTAGATTGCTTTAGGCAGATGGTCATTTTGACAATATTAATTCTTCTTATCCATGAGCATGGGATGTGTTTCCATTTATAGGTATCTTCTTTAATTTCTCTCATGAGTGTCTTGTAGTTTTCAGAGTATAGGTCTTTCACTTTCTTGGTTAGGTTTATTCCTAGGTATTTTATTCTTTTTGATGCAACATGTGAATGGAATTGTTTTCCTGATTTCTCTTTCTGCTAGTTCATTGTTAGTGTATAGGAATGCCACAGATTTCTATGTATTAATTTTGTATCCTGCAACTTTGCTGAATTCACATATTAGATCTGGTAGTTTTGGAGTGGTTTCTTTAGGGTTTTTTATGTACAATATCATGTCATCTGCGAACAGAGACAGTTTAACTTCTTCCTTGCCAGTCTGGATGCCTTTTATTTCTTTGTGTTGTCTGATTGCCATGGCTATGACCTCCAGTAGTATGTTGAATAGAAGTGGGGAGAATGGTCATCCTTGTCTTCTTCCCGATCTTAAAGGTAAAGCTTTCAGCTTCTTGGTGTTAAGTATACTGTTGGCTGTGGGTTTGTCATATATGTCGTTTATTATGTTGAGGTACTTGCCCTCTATACCCATTTTGTTGAGTTTTTATCATGAATGGATGTTGAATTCTGTCAAATGCTTTTTCAGCATCTATGGAGATGACCATGTGGTTTTTGTCCTTCTTTTTGTTGATGTGGTGGATGATGTTGATGGATTTTCAAATGTTGTACCATCCTTGCATCCCTGGAATAAATCCTACTTGATCATGATGGATGATCTTTTTGATGTATTTTTTAATTCAGTTTGATAATATTTTGTTGAGTATTTTTGCAACTATGTTCATCAGAGATATTGGTCTGTAATTTTCTTGTTTGTGGTGTCTTTGCCTGGTTTTGGTATTAGAGTGATGCTGGCCTTGTAGAATGAGTTTGGAAGTATTCACTGTTTTTCTACTCTTTAGAAAACTTTAAGGAGGATGGCTATTAGGTCTTCACTAAATATTTGATAAAATTCAGTGGTGAAACCATCTGGTCCAGGTGTTTTGTTCTTAGGTAGTTTTTTGATTACCAGTTCAATTTCATTGCTGGTAATTGGTCTGTTCAGATTTTCTATTCCTTTCTGGTCAGCCTTAGAAGGTTGTATTTTTTAGAAAGTTGTCCATTTCTTCTAGGTTATCCAGTTTGTTAGCATATATTTTTTATAGTGTTCTTTAATAATTCTTTGTATTTCTGTGGTGTCCATAGTGATTTATCCTTTCTCATTTCTGATGCTGCTTATATGAGTAGACTCTATTTTTTTTTTATGTAAGTCTAGCTAGGGGTTTATCTATTTTGTTTATTTTCTTGAAGAGCCAGCTCTTGCTTTCATTGATTCTTTCTGTTGTTTTATTCTCTGGATTTTATTTATTTATGCTCTAATCTTTATTATGTCCCTCCTTCACTGACTTTGGACCTCCTTTGTTCTTCTTTTTCTAGTTTCATTAATTGTGAGTTTAGAGTATTCATATGGGATTGTTCTTTCCTGTGGTGGGCCTGTATTGCAATATACTTCCCTCTTAGCATGGCCTTCACTGCATCCCATAGATTTTGCAGTGTTGAATTATTGTTGTCATTTGTCCCATATATTGCTTGATCACTTTTTTATTTGGTCATTGATCCATTGATTATTTAGGAGTATGTTATTAAGCCTCTATGTGTTTGTGGGCTTTTCATTTTCTTTGTGTAATTTTTATCTAGTTTCATACCTTTGTGATCTGAGAAACTGGTTGGTACAATTTCAATCTTTTTTAATTTACTGAGGTTCTTTTTGTGGCCTAGTATATGATCTATTCTTCAAAATGTTCCATGTGCACTTGAGAAGGATATGTATTCTGCTGCTTTTGGGTTGAGTGTTCTGTATATTTCTGTTAGGTCCATCTGTTCTAATGTGTTGTTCAGTGCCTCTGTCTCCTTACTTATTTTCTATCTAGTTGATCTGTCCTTCAGAGTGAGTGGACTGTTGAAGTGTCCTAGAGTGAATGCATTGCATTTTATTTCCCCTTTTAATTCTGTAGTATTTGTTTCACATATGTAGGTCCTCCTCTGTTGGGCACATAGATATTTATAATGGTTATATCTTGTTAGATTGACCACTTAATCATTATGTAATGTCCTTCTTTGTTTCTTGTGACTTTCTTTGTTTTGAAGTCTATTTTGTCTGATAGAAGTACTGCAACTCCTGCTTTTTTCTCCCTATTAGTTGCATGAAATATCTTTTCCATCTTTTCACTTTTAGTCTGTGCATGTCTTTGAGTTTAAAGTGAGTCTTTGGTAAGCAGCATATAGATGGGTCTTTTTTTTTTTTACCCATTTCAGTGACTCTGTGTCTTTTGATTGGTGCATTCAGTCCATTTACATTTAGGGTGATTATTGATAGATATGTACTTATTGCCATTGCAGGAATTATATTCATGGTTACCAAAGGTTCAAGGTTAACTTCCTTACTGTCTAAGAGTCTAACTTAACTTATTTAGTATGCCATTACAAACACAATCTAAAGGTTCTTTTTTTCCCCTCCTTTTTCTTCCTCCTCCATTCTTTATTAGGTATCATATTCTGTACTCTTTGTCTATCCCTTGATTGACTTTGTGGATAGTTAATTAAATTTTGCATTTACTTAGTAATTAGCTACTCTACTTTCTTTACTGTGGTTTTATTACCTCTGGTTGCAGCTATTAAACCTTAGGACCACTTCCATCTATAGCAATCCCTCCAAAATACACTGTGGAGATGGTTTACGGGAGGTAAATTCTCTCAGCTTTTGCTTATCTGGAAATTGTTTAATCCCTCCTTCAAATTTAAATGATAATCTTGCTGGATAAAGTAATGTTGGTTCAAGGCCCTTCTGCTTCATTGCATTAAATACATCATGCCCTTCCTTCTGGCCTGTAAGGTTTCTGTTGAGAAGTCTGATGATAGCCTGAAGGGCTTTCCTTTGTATGTGATCTTATTTCTCTCTCTGGCTGCTTTTAATAGTCTGTCCTCATCCTTGATCTTTGCCATTTTAATTATTGTATGTCTTGGTGTTGTCTTCTTTGGGTCCCTTGTGTTGGGAGATCTGTGCACCTCCATGGCCTGACAGACTATCTCCTTCCCCAGACTGGGGAAATTTTCAGCAATTTCCTCCTCAAAGACACTTTCTATCCTTTTTCTCTCTTATTCTTCTTTTGGTACCCCTATAATGCGAATATTGTTCCGTTTGGATTGGTCACACAGTTCTCTCAATATTCTTTCATTCTTAGAGATCCTTTCTTCTCTGTGTGCCTCAGCTTCTTTGTATTCTTCTCTAGTTTGTATTTCATTTATCATCTCCTCCACTGTATCTAATCTGCTTTTAATACCCTCCATTGTGCTCTTCAACAATTTGATTTCTGACCGGAATTCATTCCTAAGTCCTTGAATATTCTTCTGTACCTCCATGAGCATGTTAATGATTTTTATTTTGAAATCCCTTTCAGAGAGGGTCATGAGGTCAATGTCATTTAAAACTTTCTCAGGAGTTATATTCATAATTTTACTTTGAACTGGGTTTCTTTGGTGTTTCATATTTGTATATGGCACCCTCTAGTGCCCTGAAGCTATACTCTGGAGCTGCTCAGCCCATGAAGCAATGTTGGAGGTCACAGGAGAGTGGTATTGGTGCTTGGGGGAAGTAAAGAGCTGTTTCCGGCTTCGCATCTGTTATGCCTGACTCCACTGCCTGAACCAGTGGGCCAACCACACAGGTATAAGCCTCTATGCTTTGTGTTTGTAGTTGCTGTAGACAGATCTTCCCTCTGGCTGGCCCAGCACCAGGGTAGTGTTTGCCAGTTTGCGAGCCTGGTAGGGCTGGCCAGAAGAAAGGTGCAGTAGGCTGCATATCACGGAGGGGTTCCTTGGAGCTGTGTAGCCAACCAGGGAGCTGGAGCACCTGAAGATCGTCTAAGGAGGAAGATTTCTTTTTCCTCCTTAAATATAAGAGTCTACATGGCAAAGCTCCCAACCTGCTGGGCAGAGTGCACCCGGACAATTTTGTCTACCTGTCCTCTCTCCTGAGCAGTAAGCTCTGTGCAGTCCTTGCCCCTTTAGCAGCCCTCTTGCTAAGGGCTTCCTTGTTAGGAAGTCTCTCAGACTGCCCACCTTTCTATTTTTCCAGAGCAGCCAGATACGGATCCCTGCTTTCCACAAGCGGCTGGAATCTCAGTCTCTCCAGGA
Source organism: Smutsia gigantea (assembly GCA_032199065.1). Classification (NCBI taxonomy): domain Eukaryota; kingdom Metazoa; phylum Chordata; class Mammalia; order Pholidota; family Manidae; genus Smutsia; species Smutsia gigantea. The sequence goes on along the minus strand of JAVSCE010005332.1, from coordinate 11,934 downwards.
ATTCTGCCTGTCTTAGCTTTCCAACCCCATAATCACGAGAGTATCATGCAAGCACCATGAAATGTAGGTTTGTGCCCCCAGAGCAGATCTCCAGAGTTAGGTATTCAGCAGTCCCAGGCCTTCACTCCCTCCCTGCTCCATTTCTCTTCCTCCCACTGGTGAGCTAGGGTGGGGGAAGGGCTCGGATCCTGCCAGGCCATGGCTTTGGTCGTTACCCTGTTCCGTGAGGTTTATTCTTTTCTCCAGGTGTATGCAGTTTGGCGCAGTCCTCTTTCCTGTTGCTCTTTCAGGATTAGTTGTATTAATTATATTTTCTTATTATATGCAGTTTTAGGAGGAATCCTCTGTCTCACCTCTCATGCCGCCATCTTTAATCCTCTCTCCCTGTACCAGGTTCTTTTGACATTTCATATTTGTAATAACTTGGTGTAGGTGGTGCCCTCTAGTGCCCAGAAGCTCTACTCCCTGGAGCTGCTCAGCCCCAGGTGCGATGTCAGGGGTCGCTGATGAACAGCGCTGGTGCCTGCCAGAAGGAAAGTGTTCTTTCCTGCTTCCCAGTTGCAGTGCCTGCCTCCACTGCCAGGGCCTATGGGCCAATTGTGCATGGAAGAGTCTCTGTGGTACACCCTTATAGCTGATGTAGGTTGGGCTGCCCTCTGGCTGGCATGGCGCAATGGCAGGTTCAGCAGGTTTGCAAGCTGGTGCCTGCCAGGAGGAAGGAGCGTTAGGCTTTGTATTGCATTGGGGGGCTTCAGAGCTGCATTGCCAGCCAGGGTCATGGAGTTCCTGAAGCTCCTGAAAGTTCCCAACCTTCTGGGCTGAGTGCATCAGGACAATTTTGTCCACATGTCCTTTCTCCTGAGCAGCAAGCTCTGTGCAATCCTGGCCCCTTTAGCAGCCCTCTGGATGTTAGGAAGTCTCTCAGAGTGCCAGCCTTTCTTTTGTCCCATAGCAGCTGGATATGGATCCCTGCTTTCCACAAGCGGCTGGAATCTCAGTCTCTCCAGGTATTACACTTGTCTTAGCTTTCCAACCCCACGAATCTCCAGAGTACCATGTAATGTAGGTTGGTGCTACCAGAGCAGATCTCCAGGGCTGGGTGTTTAGCAGTCCTAGGCCTTCACCCCCTCCCTCCTCCATTTCTCTTCCTCCCTCCAGTGAGCTTGGGTGAGAGAAGGGCTTGGGTCCCGCCAAATCGTGGCTTTGGTGCTTTACTCTTTTCCGTGAGGTCTGCTATTTTCCCAGATGTAGGCAGTCTGTTGCAGCCTTCTTTACTGTTGCTTTTTCAGGATTAGTTGTATTTCTTATATTTTCATATTATATGTGGTTTGGGGAGGAGGTTTCTGTCTCACCTCTCACGCCATGATCTTTAAGCCATCAGGGACCCAAGAGGAATTTTTTTTCATTTTTTTTATTAAGGTATTATTGATATACACTCTTATGAAGGTTTCATGTGAAAAAACAATGTGGTTACTACATTTACCCATATTATCAAGTCCCCACCCATACCCCAATGCAGTCACTATCCATCAGTGTAGTAAGATGCCACAGATTCACTGTTTTCCCCATGATCCCCCACACCATGTGTACTAAACATAATACCCCTCAATCCCCTTCTCCCGCCCTCCCACACCCCTCCTCTTTGGTAACCACTAGTCCCTTCTTGGAGTCTGTGAGCCTGCTGCTATTTCATTCCTTCAGTTTTACTTCGTTGTTACACTCCACAAATGAGGGAAATCATTTGACACTTGTCTTTCCCCCGCCTGGCTTATTTCACTGAACATAATATCCTCCAGCTCCATCCATGTTGTTGCAAATGGCAGGATTTGTTTCCTTCTTATGGCTGAATAGTTTTCCATTGTGTAGATGTATCACATCTTCTTTATCCATTCATGTACTAATGGACACTTAGGTTGCTTCCATATCTTGGCTATTGTAAAAAGTGCTGCAATAAACATAGGGGTGCATATGTCTTTTTGAATCTGAGAAGTATTCTTTGGGTAAATTCCAAGGAGTGGGATTCCCAGGTCAAATGGTATTTCTATTTTTAGTTTTTTGAGGAACCTCCATATTGCTTTCCTCAATGGTTGAACTAGCTTACATTCCCACCAGCAGTGTAGGAGGGTTCCCCTTTCTCCGCATCCTCGGCAGCATTTGTTGTTCTTAGTCTTTCCGATGCTGGCCATCCTTACTGGTGTGAGGCGATATCTCATTGTGGTTTTAATATGCATTTCCCTGATGATTTGTGATGTGGAGCATCTTTTCATGTGTCTGTTGGCCATCTGAATTTCGTCTTTGGGGAAATGTCTCTTCATATCCTCCCAGAGGAATTTTATAATATATTTTGGCTCTAGATTTCCATATTCCTGGCATGTACAATTGAAGAGGTCATTTATGCTGAGCTAGCTTGGGGGTGAGTTCTTTCCATTAACTTTTTCTAATCATATTCCCATGAGGCTATCAAGCTTCCTTGTGTCTCTGGGCTGTAGAACAGAGAAATTTTATCTCCTCTTTGACATACAAGCAACTCCTATGTTTATGTAGATGGTTCATTTCCAGCTCTCTTCCATGCAAAGGCTTTGGTTACATCGACTATCCCTGTGCTGTTGTTAAAACACCATCATCCTGGCATTTACCTGGTTCTGATACTCTGAAGGCACTCAACTTTGGCTTCCTGCTTTTTTCTAAAGTATTTTGGTCTCTGTTCATTTCTAGCACCTGGGAATTTGCTTTCTTGCTTTCCACAAAGCTCTTATTTTAAGCAAAATATAATCCATAATATCTGTTTTGGCGGAAGGTGATTATACATGCCAATTTAGACTACTATATTGTCCACAAGTTCCAGAAAAAGCTTTCTAATATGCCAACATTATGTTATTCTCCTACTTAAGGTTCTTCAATGCTGTTTTACATAAAGTCCAAAATCCCTTACCTGGGAAATTGAACAGAGCAGCTTAGAGCATGACCTCAGGAGTGCAAATGATCTGAGTCTGTGTCTGAGTATGATTTCTTAACAATATGACTTTGGGCAAGTTATTGTTTGGCCACAGTTTCCTTATCTGTAAAATGGGGATAATTCTAGTATCTACTTCATAGGGTTGCTGTGAACTTTAAATGAGACAATGCTGTGATCAACTGCAGAAGTGATATAGACCCCCACTTAAAATGTGATTGCTGTGTTACACATGCACCAAGAGATGTTGAGACTTCCAGTGGAAGTCTGCTGAAAGACTTATAGGATAGGATTGTCTTTTTGCTATAAAGATATATTCCAGAAGACAAATATATTTATTTGTCTCTGGAAGATGGTGAAAAGACCAAACTAACGCCATGACAGGCCTCAGGAAGCCTCAGAAACCAGAAGACCTGAGTTTCAGTTTCCCCAAAACTACCTGAAAGAATAAGAAAATTTTAGGTAAAAGGGTCTGGGTCATAAAAACCGGCCTGGACATAATAGCTTGCAAAACAGGACCTGGGTACATATGTTTCCAGAAACCGATGGGCCGTAAAGATAAAGTTAAGAATGCTGAAGCCCTGTGGGGGGACTCTAATGGAAATATTTTTGCTATTGAATCATCAGCAGACCTCCCCCTCGCCTCCCTCTGGGTATAGTTTCTTTTCCTTTAAAACCTCTGCTCGGGGTCGAACTCCTCTGCCCCTGCGTGGGTTATGAGACTCGACCCCAGCGTGCTGGTGTGAATCAATAAACCCTCTTGTACTTTGCATCACGATCGGCCTCCTGTGAGTATTTAGGTCGCCGCTTATCCCGGGTCACGAGAGAGAGTCCGTTCTGTTGGACTTTCATTTGGGGGCTCGTCCGGGATCTGCGGCCACCCTATTCTCCAGAGACCCACTTAGAGGTGAGCGAAGGATCCTTAAGTTTCTGTGTGCGCCGGCGCCTGTTTGTTCTGTCAGGTATCTGGGTCTGTGAAAAGCACTTTCGGTTTGGCAGCCGCTTGTCGCTCCCATGAGGGAACGGAAAGCTGTGGTAAGGCAGACGTGCCAGGGGCCACAAGCTGCAGCCCTGGGGGATGCCCCTGGGTGTGAAACGGGGGATTTTTTTCCGCCCATCTGTTGGAAGGGGACAGGGTCCAGTTTGAGCTGATCCGACGAAGGGACCCTCCCCCGCCTGAATGCCTCTCGTGTCTGTGGAAAACGAGAGGAGGAAAGTGTTTGTTGGCGTCTTTTGTCGTTTTGTGTCTTGCTGTCTTCGTGTATTTAGAAAAGATCAAAATGGGACAGACTGTGACAACCCCTTTGTCTCTGACCTTAGATCACTGGACGGACGTTAAGAAAAGGGCCCATGACTTGTCTGTAGAAGTTAGAAAAGGACAGTGGCAGACCCTCTGCTTGGCTGAATGGCCGACCTTCGATGTAGGCTGGCCTCCTGAGGGTACTTTTAATAGAGAGTTAATTTTTGCAGTTAAAAATCTTGTTTTTCAGCCAGGACCCGATTCTCACCCTGACCACCAACCCTACATCATGACCTGGCAGAATTTGGTAGATAATCCCCCTGCGTGGGTAAAACCCTGGGTCCAAAAATCCAGGAAACCAAAGTTTCAAGTGTTGGTACTAAATAGAAGCAGAACTGCAGGAACCCCGAAACCTAAAATATATCCTGAAGTAGAATCCCCTCCCGAATGGCCGGAACCTTACCCTCCCCCGTATTATCTTGAACAGGCGGCAGAACCTGCTCCAGCCCCTGAGCCACAACCTGCTCAGCCGGTAGTGCAAGAAAGGGAAGAAGAAGGGCCCAATGCTCCCCCTTTACCAGCAGCAGCGGGGGGCCCAGCGGCGGGTACCCAAAGTCGTAGAGGGGCCCCTCATGGGGATGGGCCGGATTCTACTGTAACCCTCCCACTTAGAGTTTATGGCCCTCCCGTGCCGCCCCCCGGAGTCCAACCCATGCAGTATTGGCCATTTTCTTCTGCAGATATATATAATTGGAAGGCTAATCATGCTTCCTTTTCAGAAAATACTGTAGGACTTACTGGATTAATAGAGTCTCTCATGTTCTCCCACCAACCCACTTGGGATGATTGCCAGCAACTGTTGCAGTCTCTTTTCACCACGGAAGAGAGAGAGAGAATCCTGTTGGAAGCCCGGAAAAATGTTTTAGGAGACAATGGGCAACCCTCCCAACTTCCCCATGTGATAGATGCTGGATTCCCGCTGACTCGACCCAACTGGGACTTCAACACTCCGGAAGGTAGGGAGAGGTTGACTGTCTACCGCCGGGCTCTGGTGGCAGGTCTCAAGGGGGCTGCACGACAGCCCACTAATCTGGCTAAGGTAAGAGAAATTCTTCAGGGGCCCACTGAACCGCCTTCAGTTTTTCTTGAGCGCCTTATGGAGGCTTATAGGCGCTATACTCCTTTTGATCCCACCTCTGAGGGACAGCGGGCAGCCGTAGCTATGGCATTTATAGGGCAATCAGCTTCTGATATCAAAAAGAAGCTGCAGCGCCTTGAAGGATTGCAGGATTTTACTTTACAGGACCTAGTGAAGGAGGCTGAGAAAGTGTATCACAAAAGAGAGACAGAGGAAGAGAAAGAAGAAAGGCAGAAGAGAGAGAGAGAGGAAAGGGAGGATAGAAGAGACAGAAGACAGGAGAAAAACTTATCTAGAATTTTGGCCACAGTGGTAGGAGAGAGAGAAAGAGGATTTCAAGGGCCTAGGCAGGTAGGGAACCTGAGCAACAGGGGCCAGAAGACAACGAGAAGCATGGGCAGACCACCCCTTGACAAAGATCAATGTGCCTACTGCAAGGAGAGAGGGCACTGGGCCCGAGAGTGCCCGAAGAGGAGGGGCAGAAACCCAAAAGTGTTAACCCTAGATGAAGAAGATTAGAGGGGATGGGGCTCGGATCCCCTCCCCGAGCCCAGGGTAACCTTACAGGTGGAGGGGCGACCAGTGGACTTTCTGGTCGATACCGGGGCAGAACACTCTGTGTTACTAGAACCCTTGGGAAAATTGAAAGACAAAAAGTCCCTAGTCCTGGGCGCCACAGGAAAAAAACTGTATTCATGGACTACCCGAAGAGATGTAGATTTAGGTGTGGGACGGGTAACCCACTCATTTCTAGTTATACCTGATTGCCCCTCCAACCTGTTGGGGAGAGACCTCCTTACCAAAATGGGAGCCCAAATTTTCTTTTCCCCATCGGGGCCTGAAGTCACCTTGCAGGAAGATCCCACAGTTGTTTTAAGTTTAAAATTAGAAGAAGAATATCGAATATTCACTGAGAAGTCAGTCCCTGAAGATATGCAAGACTGGTTGAGACAATTTCCCCAAGTTTGGGCGGAAACAGGGGGAACGGGCTTAGCAGAACAGATTCCGCCTCTGGTGATAGAAATGAAGGCTTGTGCCACCCCAGTAGCAGTGCGCCAGGACCCCATGAGCCAGGAGGCCAGACTAGGCATTCGCCCCCATATTCAGAGGCTCTTACAGTCAGGAATCCTGGTGCCATGCCGCTCCCCATGGAACACCCCATTGCTACCTGTCAAGAAGCCCGGTACAGGGGACTACCGGCCAGTCCAGGACTTGCGGGAGGTGAACAAGAGAGTCCAAGACATTCACCCCACGGTGCCCAATCCATATAACCTCCTCAGCTCTCTCCCCCCAGAAAGGGGCTGGTATACTGTGCTGGACTTAAAAGACGCCTTCTTCTGCATGAGATTACATCCATCAAGTCAGCCCATCTTTGCATTTGAGTGGAGAGATCCTGACACTGGGCAAACAGGACAACTGACCTGGACCCGATTACCTCAAGGATTCAAGAATTCTCCCACCCTCTTCGATGAGGCGCTACACCGGGACTTGGCCCCCTTTCGGGCCACACATTCCAAGGTAACTCTCCTCCAGTATGTTGATGATTTGCTTTTAGCAGGAGAAACTTATCAAGATTGCCTTGAAGGGACTAGAAGCCTCCTCTCCGAGCTGGGCCGGTTAGGATACTGAGCCTCTGCCAAAAAGGCTCAGCTATGTAAACAGGAGGTGGTCTACTTGGGCTACTCTTTAAAAGAGGGGAAAAGATGGCTGACTGAGGCCAGGAAGAAGACTGTCACGCAGATTCCAGTACCTAAGACATCTAGACAGGTACGTGAGTTCTTGGGCACTGCTGGCTTTTGCCGACTTTGGATTCCAGGCTTTGCTACCTTGGCAGCCCCCCTCTACCCTCTAACCAAGGAAGGGGTAAAGTTCCAATGGGAAAAAGAACATCAACAGGCCTTCGATGAAATTAAGAAAGCCCTCCTCTCAGCACCGGCCTTGAGCTTGCCAAATCTGACCAAGCCCTTTACCCTCTATGTAGATGAGAGAGGGGGTGTAGCCAGGGGAGTTCTTACCCAGGTCTTGGGACCCTGGAAGAGGCCGGTGGCATACCTGTCAAAGAAACTGGACCCAGTGGCCAGCGGATGGCCATCCTGCTTAAAGGCCATTGCAGCAGTCGTGATCCTGATCAAGGACGCTGACAAACTAACTATGGGACAACAGGTGACTGTAATTGCTGCCCATGCCCTAGAGAGTGTTATCCGTCAGCCTCCTGATCGGTGGATGACGAATGCTCACATGACCCACTACCAAAGCTTACTGCTGACGGAGAGAATCATTTTTGGCCAGCCTGCCCTCCTTAACCCCGCTACCTTACTGCCTGAGGACACTGAGGAGCCAGTTGTTCACACTTGTGCAGACATACTGGCTGAGGAAACTGGAGTCAGAAGTGACCTTACAGACACCCCCTGGCCTAACGGTACCACCTGGTTCACGGATGGCAGCAGCTTCGTAGTTGAAGGTAAGAGGATGGCTGGGGCTGCGGTAGTAGATGGAGAGCAGACAGTGTAGGCAAGCAGTCTACCTGAAGGGACCTCAGCTCAGAAGGCAGAACTCATAGCCTTGATACAGGCTTTGAGGCTAGCTGAGGGGAAAGTCATCAATAGCTACAGGGATAGTAGATATGCCTTTGCCACAGCACATGTACATGGTGCCATCTATCGGCAGAGAGGATTACTGACATCGGCAGGTAAAGAGATTAAAAATAAAGAGGAAATTCTGAGTCTATTAGAGGCAGTGCATTTGCCTAAAAAGGTGGCCATCATACACTGCCCTGGGCACCAAAAAGCCACTGATAAGATAACTAAAGGAAATCAGTTGGCTGATCAGACAGCAAAGAAAGCTGCTCACAGAACCCCAATATTGCCAGCAATGAGTGACTATGAGACAGAGCCCAGCCCTGAGGGATTCCAGTATACTAGAGAAGATTGCCAAGTCATGAATCGCCTAGGGTATACTACAGAGGCGCCTCAAAGGTTAAGAAAGACAGAAAATGGAAAAATCATATTCCCCCAGAGGGAGGCTAAAGAATATGTGGAACAGCTCCACCGGCTCACCCATCTGGGGACCAAACACCTAAAGAAGACAATAAAATCGTCCCCCTACTATGTAATTAGACTTCCTGAGGTTGTCAAGGCTGTAGTTAAACACTGTATCCCTTGTGCCATGATGAATGCAGGTTCCAACCGACACCCCCCTGGATGAAGATTGCGGGGTGATCGACCTGGAGCTTACTGGGAAATAGACTTTACTGAAATAAAACCTGCCAAATATGGAAATAAATATCTACTAGTTTTTATAGATACCTTCACAGGATGGGTAGACGCATACCCAACTAAGACAGAAACTGCCAACATAGTGGCCAAGAAGATATTAGAAGAAATTTTTCCCAGGTTTGGAATCCCTAAGGTAATTGGATCTGACAACGGGCCCGCCTTCGTTGCTCAGGTAAGTCAGGGACTAGCCAAACAAATGGGGTTTAGTTGGAAATTACATTGTGCATACAGACCCCAAAGCTCAGGACAGGTAGAGAGGATGAACAGAACTCTAAAAGAGACCTTGACTAAATTAGCCTTAGAGACCGGCGGGAATGACTGAACAGCTCTCCTTCCCTTTGCCCTGTTCCAGGTAAGGAACACCCCAGGGCGCTTTGGACTAACCCCCTATGAGCTTTTGTGTGGAGGACCGCCCCCCCTTGGAGAAGCAGGAAAGATACATAACCCTGATGTTGTTTTTTCTCAATCTTTGTTCGTCCACCTAAAAGCCCTAGAAGTAGTTCACCAACAGGCATGGGAACAACTGAAAGAAGCTTACTCCACTGAGACCACCACCATCCCTCACCAGTTCCAAGTGGGAGACGCTGTCTACGTACGCAGACACCGTGTTGGGAATCTCGAGCCTCGGTGGAAAAGACCCTACCTAGTCCTGCTGACAACTCCCACTGCAGTGAAGGTCGAAGGAATAGCTGCCTGGATCCACGCCTCCCACCTAAAAGCTACACCAAAGGCAGAAGAAGATGAGTCCTGGCACGTGGAAAAGACTGATAATCCTCTTAAGCTTCGCTTACACCGTAAGCCTGACCCTTCCTAACCTCCATGCTCCCCAGCTACTTACCTGGCTCCTTATTAACTCTGATACAGGCACTGTACTTAATAGCACGCAAAGTATCATTCCTCCTGGGACGTGGTGGCCAGACCTTTACTTTTGCCTACGTCAGATAAATTTGGGAGCGAGAGGAGAACAGCGGTACGTGCGCCACTATGGCTTCTATAGTTGCCCAGGCACCGACAAAGGGCAATACTGTGGAGGGATTGCAGATTTTTATTGTAAGAAATGGAGTTGTGTCACATCAAATGACGGGGACTGGAAGTGGCCAACGGACTTCTCTCAAGATAGAATACAAATTTCCTTTGCTAATCCAAAAAATACCCATGTCAACCTAACTTATGTAATTGGTCCACGCGGGTGGGGATCCTGGGTCTCTGTATTTCCAAAAGACTGTTCCTCTAGAGATTTAGATTTTTTAAAGGTAACCTTTACTGAGAAAGAGAAAAAGGAAGATATCAGTAAATGGGTATGTGGCATGATGTGGGGAATAGTTTTTTGGGAATATTGGAATGGAGGAGAAGGTTCCACCCTGATAATAAGACTAAGGATAGAACCCCCCCCCACCCGCTCAACCAATTGGTCCCAATGAAGTATTGTCTAAACAGAAGTCGCCTCCTCGGCTGCCTGCGCTAGCCCCACCCACTCCACCTCTGCCTCCTCAGAATAACATAAAAACCTCTACCATCCCTGACCAGGCTGAGATTTCCCCCAAGGTACCAGGCACCCTGTCACTTAATACGGGGCAGAGATTGCTGAATTTGATACAAGGAGCCTTCAATCTCCTGAATAATACTAACCCTGATATCACTAAATCATGCTGGCTATGCCTGGCCTCAGGTCCCCCTTATTATGAAGGCATAGCTACTGTTGGAACTTACAATAATACTACCAGTCATGACTTTTGTAATTGGGGATCAAGAAATAAACTCACTTTTACAGAAGTCTCAGGAGAAGGAATAAGCCTCGGTAACCCGCCTAGAGCATATCAACACTTGTGCAATGTTACTGTTCAGAGCCCTCAGACCTCTTCCAATTATTACCTGGTACCCAGCCTGGATAAGTGGTGGGCCTGCAGCACTGGCCTGACCCCGTGCATTTCTACGGCAATTTTTAACAGTTCTAAAGATTATTGTGTGTTAGTACAGCTTGTGCCTCAGGTCCTCTACCACCCTGAAGAGTCATTTGTTGATGAGTTTGACCACAGACCCTCCAGGTATAAAAGAGAACCGATCTCTTTGACTCTAGCCGTTCTTCTAGGTCTCGGAGTAGCAGCTGGAGTAGGTACTGGAACTGCAGCTTTGATACAAGGGCCTCAGCACTTCCAGATGTTGAGAGCTGCAATGGATGAGGACTTATGAGCCTTAGAACAATCTATCTCCAAACTAGAGGAATCCCTGACTTCTTTGTCTGAAGTAGTATTGCAGAATAGGAGAGGGCTAGATTTGTTGTTTTTGAAGGATGGTGGACTGTGTGCTGCATTGAGGGAAGAATGCTGCTTCTATGTAAATCATTCTGGAATTATAAAAGACTCCATGTCTAAGCTGAGGGAAAGGTTAGATAAACGCCTGCGGGAACGAGAATCTCAACAAGGATGGTTTGAAGGATGGTTTAGTAAATCTCCCTGGTTTACTATTTTAATATCTTCCCTTTTAGGACCTATTCTGATTCTGCTTCTGTTATTCACTATTGGCCCTTGCATTCTGAACAGATTAGTAACTTTTATTAGAGAACGGATTAGTGCAGTACAAATCTTAATGTTAAGACAACATTACCAGTCCGTACCTAATTCTGAAAAAGAATTTTATGATAATATGGAATTCTAGTTCTATGATTAGAACTATGCATAAGAAGAAGTGGGGAATGAAAGGACCAAACTAACGCCATGACAGGCCCCAGAAAGCCTCAGAAATCAGAGGGCCTGAGTTTCAATTTCCCCGAAACCACCTGAAAGAATAGGAAAATTTTAAGTAGGCTCTGACCCTTGGCCTGAGTCATAAAAACCGGCCTGAACACAATGACACAATAGCTTGCAAACCCGTGCCTAGGTAATCTTTCCCAAACTGATAGACCTTAAAGATAAAGCCCTGTGAGACCCTACTGTGAAGATAAAGCCCTGTGAAACCCTAATTGAAATATTTTTTGCTATCGAATCATCAGCAGACCTCCCCCTCGCCTCCCCCTGGTTATGGTCCCTTTTTTTCTTAAAACCTCCTGTAATTTCTGCTCGAGGTCGGACTCCTCTGCTCCTGTGTGAGTTATGAGTCTTGACCCCAGCGCGCTGGTGGAATCAATAAACCTCTTGCTGTTTGCATCAAGACCAGTCTCTTGTGAGTATTTGGGTTGCCGTCCATCCCGGGGCTGAGCAGGGCCTGTTTCCTGGGTCTTACACTAAAAGGTTTTCTACTGAAGAAAGTAATTATAGCAATCTTTAAAACTCAAGAGATTCCTATAATGTAAGTTTGTCACTAGGATGGTAGTACAGCATGGAGAATATAG